>RJWK010052316.1:0-15677 GCA_004363435.1 Platanista minor | reverse complement strand
TTTTTGCGGTACACGGGCCTCTCACCGTTGTGGCCTCTCCCGTTGCGGAGCACGGGCTCCGGACGCGCAGGCTCAGCGGCCATGGCTCACGGGCCCGGCCGCTCCGCGGCATGTGGGATCTTCCCGGACCGGGGCACGAACCCGTGTCCCCTGCATCGGCAGGCGGACTCTCAACCACTGCGCCAACCAGGGAAGCCCCATCTATTTCCTTTTTAAAATATATAGAATAACAGACTATTCTTTAAGTAGGAAATACATTTATTACTGCTTGACTTTTTAAAATATAATTTTCAATACTTTTCTTTATCCAAGGAAATGCATACTTACTGAATTATATTTTTCCATTAGGTATAAATGAGAATTTAAGCAGAATCAAAGTTTAAGACTCAATTTGTCAGCCTGGCACTCTGTATCCTGGCCCGGCCTCACCTTCGTCCCATGGACTGGCGGGGCTCCCTGATGCTACAGTAGGTGCCTGCCACACAGCATGCCTTCCCTGGCTCCGGCCTCTCCTGTCCCGCGTATCCAAATCCTACCAACTATGGACAATGCTAAAGACGGGAGAGCCTGAAAAGTTCCCTAAACTCGACCACGTATTCTACAGTATGCATTTTCATTTGGTCAGAGGTGTGTTTCAAATATTTTTTTCTGCTGCTTCATTTCACTTTTCCTCCCCTTAGCTTCTTAGGTCTCCTGACTCCTTTACTTTTCATCCTTCTTTCTCAGATTTGATTTTCTTTTCCAGACTCTTTCCCTGAGCTCTTTATAACTGAAAAAAGTTTTCACAGGAACACTATGAAGTATACTGGTGGAATATCTGTTAAATGTTCTGTTCTACTAGACGGAGAATCTAAAAAGTTCCTAAACCTTGATGAAATGTTCTAGCGGTGCATGCTATAATTCTAAGAAGGATAATAATTCTGAAGTGTCCTTTGAGCCAGGTCACAGACATCTTTTGGGTATGGTAATCCAAACTTATAATTTTATAAAGATAAAAATGGTCATGAAGTAATTTTTAGTAAAAGATAACAATATGGAGACTTGGGCTAAAATAACTTCTGAAATTTCTGAAGTAATTCTGAAAGGAATTTCAGAGTGGCATACACCTACAAAGATGGCAAAAGACAGGCTGTTTACTACCCTAAGGGCGGCTCCTGGTTTTACCTTCATCCTTTCCTCTTTCTTACCCCCTCACATTTTACAATTCATTGTCAACCGAAAATATTTACTGAGCACCTACCATGTACCAGGAACTGTGATAAGTGCTAAGGATACACTAGAAAGCAAAAGAGAAAATAGTTTCTGTCCCCACGGAGCTGAAGGCCAGTGGGGAGATACAGACATAAAGTAAATGAATATACAAATGACTATGTTAATTGCAAACTGTGACAAATACTAAGAAGTATGAGAAAAGGGTGCTCTGTGAGAGAAATAATAATGGGGCATAATAATTTACATAAGTGCTGCTGGTTACAAAAGGTCTCTGTGTGGAAATGACATTTAAGCTGACACCTAGGCTGAATAAGAATTAACTAGGCTTTTCATTTTTCTTGTCTTCCATGTTACCTCCTAACACTTCTACCTGGAAATGTGATCTCATGATTAAATAGTTTTTCTGCAAGTGGAAAGAGTAATTTACTTCCAAGAAGAATAAACATATCCATCAGACTTGTAACAACTCCAAAACAGGTACTAGGAGAGACTGGAGTAGCATGTTGTAATGTTTTCTAAGCACAGTCATCTTTAGTCTTTCATTCGTCCTATTTCTTGGCTTTGCCTTACTCTCTTCTAGACTCTCAGGATACTACACTCTTATAATTTAAGCAGTAGAGTTCTTTTCCATATCTTTTATTGTATGATGAATCAGTATGCATGGGGTGATTGAAAGGAACATGTTATTACATTTTTGCAGAGCAATCTGAACCATAATCTAAAATCCAATAAGTAAATATGCACGTTAAAAATGTGAAACATCGGGCTTCCCTGGTGGCGCAGTGGTTGAGAGTCCGCCTGCCGATGCAGGGGACGTGGGTTCGTGCCCCGGTCCGGGAAGATCCCACATGCCGCGGAGCGGCTGGGCCTGTGAGCCATGGCCGCTGAGCCTGCGTGTCCGGAGCCTGCGCTCCGCAACGGGAGAGGCCACGACAGTGAGAGGCCCGCGTACCGCAAAAAAAAAACCCCAAAAATCAAAAATGTGAAACATCACCTGAAATTCGTCACATGTTCTTGAGTCATCAAAACTCATATTAAGGGAGTTAAATTATGTGGATCACCATATAAAAAGTAGTAGAAGCATTTCAATACTTTAGCCTTAACACTAAAATGAAAAATTCATTTCACTTACCTTCTTTGATTTTGTTGTTGATTTACTATCTTCCAGGATTTCTGAAGAACTGCTCTTTGCACGATCATGCATATTTCCTAGGATAGGATATATTTAGAAATATTTTTTCTAACTAATGAGAAAAAGAAAAGTCCTGAGGCTTTCAGTGAAACTCTGTCAACCATGAATTATGGGGTAATACTAAAGAGTAGTGGACAACTGCATATTTCCTGAAAAATTAAGGCAAAAATCTCAGAATGACCTGACCAATGTTGAAAATGTTTAGATGACCAGTACCAAGTATAGCAAAGGTAACAGTAAATGTTAGGGAAGACTTCTGTAAAATATAAATTACCTTTAAAAAAAATTAACCTCATTGTAATGAAATTATTTATACCCAAATGGACATGTCATTTTTTTGGTATTTCAAATTAATCCACATGTTACACAGTTGAATAATGATCTTTAAAGTAGACTCATGAAGCATATGCATTCTACTAATTTTATATTATCAACAACTTAAATCTTACATTTAATTTCTTTTTAACACTTTAGGTTATATGCTAAGAATACTTAGAGATGGCAAATATTTTAACATCTTGCTTAAAATATTCTAAAACTTACTATTCTTTTTGCACAAGTTAGAAGGAAAAATATATTAAGGGAGCTATTCCTTCTTCTGCTTAAGTTCTGATCAGATATCCACTACTACAGACATTTATTTGTAATGACATTGCAGCAAAAGGCCCACTGTGATGTGATGGTGTGGAAACATAATATAGGGGTCATATAGCAAAAGCACCAATGATTTGGGTGTAGAAACTGTAGGTCCCAAGGGCAGTCACAGACTCCTCTGTTCTGTGGCACCTGCTCTCTGACACCAACAGTGAGGCTTGGGAAAGGACTCCTCTGAAACGCCTGTGGTAAGATCAAAGACTCAGGTCTGGGCTCGGGGAGGAAATAACTGGATGGTCTGCTGTGGCTCTAGACTAGCCTGGACATCAGCGATGGGGTCTGGCAGTGCTCACCAGACATATATATCAAGATCTGGGACAAAAGCCCAATTTAATAATACTGATTGAAAAAAAAAAGTAGTAAAAAGGCTGTTCTAAACCACTTAACACTGACACATGAGCAGTCATGAAGAAGCTGTGGTGGTGATCAATGAGAACACATAAACCTGTGTCACATATTTCATAGCTTATTATGAGGGTCATGTGACAATAAAAAGTGTAAAATAGAATACATATGTGTAAGTCATAATTCTTTAGCTACAGCACATATATGCATAAATATCTGTATGTACGTACGAACGTAGTATTCTATGTATCTAGCCTTTTTAAAAGTACGCTTTTGAGGTCAAATGTGCTCACACCTTTTGGATTTTCACTGTATTCATGAATGGTCCGTTCCTCTCGGTTGGCTTTTGTGTCCTATAAACAATAAAGAAACAATATAATAAAAAACATATTTGCGCTGAGCTACAAAACCTAGTCTTGGTTTTAAGCAGGGTTCTAGGGTCAGTCTCTAGCTAACAACATAAACATGTGACAATTACTTCCCTTTGCAGGACTCCTGCCTTAGATGCTGGGTGATTGCTAATGTCTTTCCTAGCTTAAAATTGCATGATTAGGGCTTCCCTGGTGGCTCAGTGGTTAAGAATCCACCTGCCAATGCAGGGTACACGGGTTCGAGCCCTGGTCTGGGAGGATCCCACATGCCGCGGAGCAACTAAGCCTGTGCGCCACAACTACTGAGCCTGCGCTCTAGAGCCCGCAAGCCACAGCTACTGAGCCCTCGTGCCACAACTACTGAAGCCCGTGTGCCTAGGGCCTGTGCTCCGCAACAAGAGAATCCACTGCAATGAGAAACCCACGCACCACAATGAAGAGTAGCCTCAGCTCGCCACAACTAAAGAAAGCCTGTGCAGCAATGAAGACGCAGCTCAGCCATAAATTTAAAAATATATAAATAAATAAATAAAGGTCCCTTAAAAAAAATTGTATAATTAACAAGAATTGTATATTTAAGAATTCTACTCAAAGAAGATTCAGGAACATCAATTGGTATAAGAATTAGCTTAACTTTTTTTTTTTTTTTTTTGGTACGCGGGCCTCTCACTGCTGTGGCCTCTCCCATTGCGGAGCACAGGCTCCCGACGCGCAGGCTCAGTGGCCACGGCTCATGGGTCCAGCCGCTCCGCGGCATGTGGGATCCTCCCAGACCGGGGCACGAACCTGTGTCCCCTGCATCGGCAGGCAGACTCTCAACCACTGCGCCACCAGGGAAGCCCTTTTTTGTTTGTTTGTTTTTTTGTTGTTTTTGGGGTTTTTTTTGCGGTACACGGGCCTCTCACTGTTGTGGCCTCTCCTCTTGCGGAGCACAGGCTCCGGATGCACAGGCTCAGCGGCCACGGCTCACGGGCCCAGCCACTCCGCGGCATGTGGGATCTTCCCGGACTGCTGCACGAACCTGTGTCCCCTGCATCGGCAGGCAGACTCTCAACCACTGCGCCACCAGGGAAGCCCTTGCTCAACATTTTATAATGTCAAATTGGAGCTTAATGAATCCTATGCTAAAGAATTTCAGGGACCACCATAACTGGAACTCATAAATGTTCTTTATAAAACAGAATCTTTCCCTCTCTCTTTTTTTTTTTTAACATTTAATATTTATTTATTTGGTTGTGCTGGGTCTTAGTTGTGGCAGGCAGGCTCCTTAGTTGCGGCATGTGGGCTCCTTAGTTGTGGCTTGCACGTGGGATCTAGTTCCCTGACCAGGGATTGGACCGGGCCCCCTGCATTGGGAGCGTGGAGTCTTAACCACTGCACCACCAGGGAAGTTCCATCGTTCCTTCCCTCTGAAAGAAAACAATAACTGCTAGAACATATTTTTTCCTCAGTGAGAGGAAGGAGTTTTGGAAAAAGAAGGAAGCAAGGAAGAGAATGACCTCTTTAGCACAATACCATTTTGTAAATTTTAAAAAAATACACACAAAACAACAACACATGTTTTACAATTACACATTCAAATAAAAGGACAAGCATGTTTCAGTGGTTGGCTATGTTAGGGAAAAGGGGAATGAGGCTCAAAGGGAATCAATTTAAATAAAGAGAGAAGCACCTCGCACAGACCAGTGATGATGATGTTTCATCAATGAGAAGGCAGGATTAACTCAGAGCTCTTTGCAAGAGGTCCAAAAAATGAAATGAAAATGAATCAATACAGTATCATTCAGTTTGGGTTTCTGAATTCCATACCTCTGAAATGAATCCAGAGTAGTGCCAGCAAACGAATGATTTCAAACCTACCAACTGTCTCCTAGCAGGGTCACTCTTAGGTAGGTATATCTGCCAAATGGAAGAGATGTTTTTGGCATCCCTAGCTCCACTTTCAGGATGACTTTCTCTTCCTCAGTGAGGCCTCCTCCCATTCCTCCTATGAATACTTTCTTCTATACCACATCTCTGCAGAACTGATCACAACCTCAAACACTGCTGTGAACAACTTTCATTTGTCCATGTACATGTAATTATACACACATATGTGTGCACATACACATCCCATTTCTGCCACTAGTACTGGGCTGCTAACGTTGTAATTTTATCATTTCAAGGACCTGGGACTGAACTTCTTGGTTAATTTCTCAAGAGTGTACTAAACTGGCCCATGTCAATTGATTTCCATCCATTTGAAGAACAGAATGCTACCAAGAAATGTGGAAAGAATGCTAGAGAAAAAAGTGTGCCTGATTCATAAATTTGTCAAAGCTTGTCCTATAGCACATGAACAAAGTTATTCATGGAAATATTTCTGTTCTCCAGGGAAGCTGGAATCTGCCCTCTGCAGAGACCAGGGGACCCATATGCTTTCTCTTGGGCAGGGTCTTGGGATTTAAGCACTTATCATCATACCTTTTCAATGGCTGTCAATACCTTTTTAACGGAGTTGTCGGTTTCACTGTGGTTGTCTGCAGGAACACTTTTATTGTCTCCTGTAGCTTTCTTCTTGCCTTGTAGATATTCCTTAATTTCCTCATGCACGTCTTCTGGCTCATCATCTTCTGAAAATTCGTGATCCTGTGACAAAATTGATGATCAGGGAAGAGTTAAAATTTTCTTCTTTAAAAAACAGAGATTTGATATTGCTGTCGTAAACAATTTATACCACCTCAAAGAACATATAGACTATGAATTCAAATATTAAAGTCAAAGAAATAAAATACTGAATAATCCATGCTGCATATCAAGTTACTATATTACCAAGGATTTCATGCATGTTACTCTATTTCAACATTTTCAATGACTAGGGTTCCCAAAGTTCTTTTTACCACCTATGGTAAGGTTAAAATGGAAAAACAAAATGCTTTCTGGGCTGTCTCGAAAGAATGCTTTTAAAATATTAGACAAGTTAAAAAGCTTTCTATCTATTGTAGCATTATAACATAATCATATGTATATATTATGTTCATTTTCCAAAACATAAGGATTTAAAATCACTTCAGAAGTACAATTCACCAATATTCACAAGAGAGAGGTAACTATAATTACTTACATTCTGGGAAAAGGATAAAGGGACATAGGCACTTTAAATTGTTTGCTCTTGGTTATTTAAAGCAGATGGAAAACCAGACAGAGGGAGAACTTAGTCCATCTGGCTCCTGTCCAGCTAATCCAGATTATAAAACAGCCTGTCTATGGATTTGATAGACTGGTAATAAATCATGTAATGCTTATTAAGTAAAGGCAGAAAATACTAGTTTTACCCTTTATTCTATACTGAGATTTTTTTTTTTTTGCCATTTCATATTTTGGGTGGAAAACTGCTTATTTATCGTTATTAAGAGACTGGACTCTTTATTGGATATTTTTTCCTACGCTTTTCATTTATGCACTTCACTAAAGGCATAATGACCCCTAAAATAGGTGACACAGTAAGCAATCTGTGCCATTCACTCCCTTGAAGAATGTTTTTACAAAGTTCACCGTAGCCATATTTGCCTGAGACCATATATGCCCTTTATATCCCTTCAACACTGTAACTAGCTTCTCATGGTCACCTTCGTAGTGGCTATTTGGCTAAGGATAAGCCTGACACCCAACAGAATCTTTACTGGGTGGTTTGAAAAGAATGTCTCTAATAATTAACTCACCTTTTTTTCTGGCAAAAATACAAATTGTGAGAGTTCAGGCTAGGGAGAGAACGTGTTTGTATTTCACACCTTAGTAAAACATATAAGTAGCATCCTCAGGCCAACAGCACTAAGGGTATGGCCTAATAGCATTCCCACTGAAGACAAGCAATCTGGAAGTGAAGTGAAGCCTTGAGATTTAAGAAAGAGTTTCAGAAGTTACTCTGGGAGGGCTTAACTTAGGTTAATCAAGGTCATGAGGCAGTGCACTCAGGAGGGGAATGTGGGAGAAGGGAACAGGGTACCAGGGTAGAGAGTTACATTAAAGGATGTGCTACATGTTTAGGTTGGGTAGGGTTAACAACAAGGTAGCTACCATTTACCAAGAACTTCTAAAGCTTTCTTTTTCTTCTGTATGATTTCCCCTGTAAGTGACATATATCATGGCTAGACAAATGCACGTTATGGGTAAGTAAAATGATCAGAGATCATTTTACTTTGGAAGGGAATGGGAAGTAAGGTTACTGGATTTAAGACTTAGGCCTGATAAACAGATATATTCATACATGTACATATATAAAGGCCAACTAGAAAGAACAGAGCTCCCGAGACAGAGAATTTCAGACTCTGCCCACTTATCGCCCAGAGGGAGGGTCAGTGAGCTGTATTCTACCAAAGTCCTCATTACTTGGACAGTTTGGCTAATTTAGGACCTGGGTCAATTCCAGCTGTGCTAGTTTACTAAGGTATTAATGTAACCATAGGATATCATGCTATTATAAAAAGAAACATGAAGTTATAGCTTATTTTAGAAATAAGCAAAACATCTCTTTTATAATGAACTACATTTTTCCTCATTAACTTCATGTAAATCTATATCAACAATAAACTATATCACTTTCTAAGTTTGAGAAAGCTCTTAGAAAATGGCATCTGCAGTAGAAATCACATCATCAATCATGACACTTTGCACTTAATTAAGCACATTTAAAATTAATCTACATATATCTGGACAACTACTTTAAATCACATACAGCAAGCACTTACCTTCAAACTGAAACAATTTAGGAGAGACTGGCAGAATACTGTCATTTTATAAAAAGAAAGGATAAAGTTTAAATACATTCTTGTCACCAGAACCACGTATAATGTAAAGAGGTAATCTGGAGTGGTCAGTGGAAGTGCATCTGGTGTTAGGACCCCAGCGAAGAAGTGAATGGGCCTGGCTTCCACCAAAGGACCCTTATTTCATTGGTCAGACACAGCATGGGGAGCTGCAGTCTTTGGTCTGGCCCAGGGCAACACTTTCTACATTTCTTATGGGAAATACCAAGAAACCAAATGTTCCCCATGCGGCTTCGGTTTGCTTAAGAAACAATGACATTGTATGCTTTAAAAACTAGAGATTGCTATCAGAAGCCTGCCTAGTGGTCACCCTGGAGGGGGTGGGGGATGGGAAATGGCTGGAAGGGGATTGAAGGGGAGCTTCTAGGGAGCTGACACTGTGCTTTTCCTTGATCTGGATGTTGACTATATGGGTGTGTTCAGTTTGTGGAAAATACACTGAGCCATACATGTATGAGATATATACTTGTCTATGAATTAACATCAAAAGAATTTTCTTTCAAGTTAAAAAAGACTATAAAGTGTAAGATTTTGGGCTACAATTCTGGATTCATGACATGCCTCAATGTCACACTGGGTAGAAAATGTTTTCCAAACAAGTTAAATAGAGCATAAAACTTCATATCTAAGTCATCAGGTGGAAAGTGTATATTTAAAAATCTCAATTTCAAGGTATTTTTTTTTAGGACAAGAAGAGCTAACGTGTAATTTCAAGTTTTAACTACACTAGACATCACTGAGGCAGGAGTGGAGAGTGGGAAGGTCACTAAATACAAAGACCCAAACACTGTTTTCCAAAGCCTTGCTCTACTACTCTTGGCCTGAGCAAGGTACCTACTTAATGTATTTCAGTCTATCTGTAAAATGGAAAAATGACATTAGCAACACCTACCTAGGAGGGTTTGTATCAAGATGAAAAAGACTGTTTACAGAGAAAATAATATGAGCAAACAATAAGTATTTGTATATAAATATAAGTGATTTTATAAAGGCCATTCTATAAAAAGATAGAATCCCAAGTATGCATTGAGGACTGTCAAAAAAACAAGAAGCTTCGACGCTTTTTGCCATGTCCCAGATCTTATCAATAGAAAATAGTTCACTTAAAATGTACACTTCTTTGCTCTACCTTCTCATACACATCCCTTTATTCTCTGCCAGGTGCCCAGTAGCCAGAGCAAGCGAGGGAAGAAGGCGGACGCCTGTCAGGAGCAGCCCCTGGATGGCAGGGAAGTCGGGGGGTGGCCTCAGCTGGGCTACAGGCCAGTGTTGCCACAGGGCAAGATATTCCTAGACCCTCAGGTTTTCCAAGAGAAGTCCAGAAAAACATTTTTTTTCAATGTAAAATCTCCTGGTATTTCAATGTTGGCATCTGATTCAAATGTTTAAAAAAGCACTATGTACACCAAACAAAACAAGTCTGCAGGCCAGATTGCACCCATGGGCTGCCAGTTGTGACTTCCCAATACCTCACTTCTAATGACACTACTGTATAATCTCTAAACTTTCCCTTCTTTCTGTGTGCCAATCCCTTACTTCATTCCTAATCCTGTATTTTTTTTTTTTTTTTTTTTTTTTTTGCGGTACGTGGGTCTCTCACTGTTGTGGCCTCTCCCGTTGCGGAGCACAGGCTCTGGAAGCGCAGGCTTAGAGGCCACGGCTCACGGGCCCAGCCGCTCCGCGGCATGTGGGATCTTCCCGGACCGGGGCACGAACCCGTGGTCCCCTGCATCGGCGGGCGGACTCTCAACCACTGCGCCACCAGGGAAGCCCTAATCCTGTATTTTTATCACCAAATATATTACAGTTTGACTCTGGTAAGTGGCCTGCAAAAATGAATGTAGTGCTCAGGGTACAGAACATCTTTCTGGTTCACAGTTTTATTCTTGTTTTCAGTTTTACTCTATTACTTTCCCCCTCGTTTTCCTTAGATGATTTATCTTCCTCTTTATCTTAAACAAATGCATGATCCATGATTACACTTTATGTGTGACTTATTTTTTAACTGTGTGATAAAAACGTTAGGATACAGAGGGAAATCTGTGGTCCCGTGACAGCACTAATATCTAAATTTAGGCTAACCATGTGAGTACCATAAGCCTTTGGTCGTGGTTCAAATGTTGAGGGGTAGTATTTGACCCATGTATGGTGTGTAATGATAGTTTCACTCTACCGCATATTTAAGGGTTATTATTATCCATTTCATTCCCATGGATCTACCTCCATAAGCTAATTTTTGGGGGGTTGCTACGCTGTATTTAAACAAAAGTAAGGTTCACAGGCACATGAAACTAAATTAAACTCATGCACATCAGCCAGTGACTTGCAGATTCATGAGGGTAGCACTGTACCTGACTTGGTATGATCAGAGAGGATAATTAGAGTGATGCAGGTTAGCATTTGCTGAGTACCCCTAACATGTTCCATGTGTTAACTAATGTAAATATCAAAAGACCACCCCCCCACCCACCACCCACCCCCCGCTTTACTAAAAGAGGGATATAAGACTCAGAAAGGTTAAAAAAAAAAAAAACTTTTCCAGGTGTCCACTCAGCTAATCAGTGAAGGGCTGGGTTTGGAACTCAGCCCTACTGGACTACACAGCCCATGCTCTGAACCAACTCTGCCCAAATAATTTGCAGACCATAATGGCTGCCCTCAGAGTTGTTTCCTCACCACCCCGCCCCATCCACTGATATTTAAAGCATTGCATACTCCTCTTTTTTGTTGATAAGCTCACTTCAGCAATACCCTATTCTTATGTACCATCGTATATAATAACAGCAAATAAAAATTTAGAATTTTTCCCCCCAGAGCACCAAAGTCTCTGGAACATACATCTCCCTTCCTAAATTGAGAAATATGTCAGTAGAGCTCTTTGAAATTTATTTCTCAAAATCTAGTTCTGATTCTATGTCTCTGAAAAGTGGACTTCCTGGAGTTCACTCTTTGATGTCAACGTGGGCCCTGCCCCAGACCCTCTCTGCAGCCCTCCAGTGATCCTTCTTCCTTGGCTTTGGGGGCCCCTCTGTTTCTTAGAAAGTGTTCTTACCCTTCCTCCTTCTCAGGCTTCCCTTTTTCAACCTCCCCTTACCTACTGATGTTTCCCTGAATTCTCTTCAGTTCTCTTTTCACAATACGAATGTTGCCTCTCATTCAAATCCACAGTTTTAACTACATTTATAAGCCACTGATACTCAGCATCTTCCCTGAGCTCCAAACCCAGATGTGTATCCGCCTGCTGAACATCTCCTGGATCAACAAGCCCCCAGTCTCCTCAATCTGCCCCTACTCCTCAGTTCTCAGTCTCCGTGAATGGCACTCTTTCTTCCCAATTCTCCAAGCCAGAAATAAGAAAAGCTTGGACTTTACCTCCCTCCAAGCTCCATATCCTTACTAAGCCCTCCAATTCTATCCACAAATCTCTCTCAGTAATACACGTCTGCAACTCTCCATCCCACTGTCGTAGTCCAGCCCCTCTTCAGTCTGCCTGGTCAACTGTAACTGCCTTCTGACTGCTATCCCTGACCCTGGTCCTGTTCCCTTCTAATCCACCCTCCTCCATATTGCTGCCAGAATGACGCTACAAAAGCCCAAGTGTGACCATCTTACTCTTTTTTAACATCTTTTACAAACACAGAAGGTCTCATGCCCCTCTATCCAGGTCAAAGGATACTCTAGGCTGCAGTCACACTGAAACACTCTCCTGGCTTCCGTCAGCCTGGCTCTCATCATCCTGCCCCCTCTTTGCCTGGATAGGTTTTACTTTTCATGACTCAGTTCAAGTTTCACCATCACTCCCGGGAAGCCCTTTCCTTGTTCTTCCCAGTGGCAGCTGAAGTGCCACCCCTGAAGCACTCTACTGTGCTGGTAAATTTTCTGGTCAGCCTGTAGAAACAGCCAAGAGTTCCTTGAGATCAGGAGCCATATCTTATAAAAAGCACTTTCTTCTTATTAACTAAGGGATTTAATGGAGGAAAGCCATAGATTTGTTTTCAAATCATATTTTTATCTTTGGGCAGTCTTGGCTAAATAACATGGGGGGTATCAGGAAATATAAGGGCACTGTTAAGGCAGAGTCATAGGAACTCTTTTTACCTGGTGTTCTTTCAAGAAATCTATACCTACCTAACATCCCTGATAGGTTAGAGGGGCACAGGAAATTGACTGTAAGCAGCCCTCACTTCTTGAGATCCACCTGATTCGGGGGAGCTTCTGTTCTCTTTTTGGTGCTTGGTACATAAATATTTGTTGACTGAATAATATGTACCAACTATAAGTTATGTGTCAGGTACTGGGCATATAATATCACGTTTAACTTTCACAATGGAAAGAATGAAGGAAGGAATTACAGCACCTTTCTCCGAGGTAGCATTTTATTTTTAATCTACATGTATACAGAAAATTTATTTCTATAGTGAAATAATAGAAAACATTTCAACTGCACTCACCTGGAGTGCTGCTGGTCAGCAGCAGCAGATGTTTCTGTATTACTTCTTTGTAGCTTACCTTACTTTTCTGCCACAGTCCTCATTTGAAACTGTAATTCAACGGATTCTACATACACAACTCACACTTGCCTCAAAAATGATCACTGATAAACTACAGTAAAAGAATGATCAACCAGCAGATGGGGACAATAAAGAAGGAACTAGTTATTCCAATCCACTTAACCAACTATTAATTCAGGTCTGAAAATGACTAGGCCAGTGCTCTTTTGACCAGAGTACCAGGCATGCATGAATTACTGCTTCTAAAAGAGCACAAAAATTTTTTTTGGCCAGGGAAATGTGAAGAAATGGGTAAGCAATGCTGTTTACAATTGGCTATATGGACTGGTTCAAATTCTGAGATGCACATATTTTAAGAACATCATTTCAGTATTGCCGGCTGATTATCTCTTCAGTGGAAGATGAATGCCCATACCTTTAACATTGGTAACTTGAGTTTAAGAGTTTCTCATCTCCTTGGAGGTTTCTCCTTTATGAACTACACTTCTGTCATCCATCTTATTTAACCCTAAGTCTACTTCTAAGGTAACCACGTTTTGCACTAGATTTAACAACACAGCACATACATTTTAATCAAAGTATTAATTCAATTCTACTAACACTAATGAATGTGGTAGAATTTGCTACAACACTGCAATGCCAAATCCGCATATTTGGTTAGTTAGTGGGAGCTACCAGAGAGCCTTGCAGCTAAGACAAAATTTATAACTACTCCTAGGAATGTCTTCACTTCCTATCCTAGCCTTTCTCCTCATATTCTTTCTCACTCATGAAAAATCAAGTGTGCAAAGAATTCAACTACACAAAATTCACAGGATGTTTAACATCACAATCCTCCTTGATAAAAGAAAGTATAAGAAATTCCTCATGTCTAAGATACAGAAAGGACTGGGGAAGGAAAGCTATCAATAAACAATAATGAAACAAACTAGCTGTACTACATACAATGGAATTACTCTAGTGGAAATCTAGCCTCTCTAAAATTCAACATCTAATATTAGTTCCTCTTTTCACAGACAACTAGTGACTGTATACATTTAATTTTTATTTTACTTGAAACATTCTGACAAACAGCAAACAGAGAATTACAGAATAGTGAATGAAGAATACACTGAAGGTAAGTAACAGACACTGGGAATGGCAGTACTGGGAATGAAGGTCTGACAGTACAGTGAAAGCTCAGAAATGACAGGAGTTTAGAAGCACAGAGTTACGGAAGACAAAAGACATTAAAGCTGTCATAATTTTTTAAGAGTAAAGAACATTTCATAGAAAACTAGATTAATTGTAAAGTATAATTTTTCTTCCTTAAAAAATTTTCTTATGCAAATAAAAAACACGTTAGAATGAAAGAATCTAAGAGTTACAGGGAGCTATAGTTATCATATCATCTAATCCATTCTATTTTACAGATAAGGAAACTGAAGCCCAATGAGTAGCTTTGCTTGGCAAGAAATACTTAAAGTTTTTCATACTTTTACAATATACGTTCATCTCCATTTCATTAGATATTCTGTCATTTACCAAACAGTAACTAAAAGAGACACTAGAGTCTAAGCTCTGAACCCAGCTGTCACTTTGTAGATTGCTGCAAAAAGGACACATAAAAGGTAAAAAGACAGCACTCTTTTTTAAAAAATTGTGAATTCCTCAGTTTAGCTTTAGAATACCTCCCATTGTTATAAAATTATTCTATACAGCAGGCAAACTGTAATCATAGACTGAAAAAACTATGCTAACATAGTTATAAGAAATTAGACGTTTTTATAACCCTTAAAGATCTGTGCCATTTTTAAAGGGACTTACTTGTATACACAAAATACTTTTCCAATATACTCCTGTTTCCTAAACCTGTCTTTAATGAGGAATAATAATATTAATTATATACTATGATATTTTGATATTTTCTAGTTATATATTTATAATTCGGGGGAAAATACACCAAAATATTAGTTTAAGAGAAGCCAAAATTTACCAGTGCCTCAAGTTACCTTTATCAGTATCTACTGTACCACAGGTAACCATGACATAAAATCAATATAGCAGAATGAGTGACTATTCTTCATAATGTGTTCAAGTTGTTTGGCTTGACATAATCAGGTCAAATTTAAAGTTTGTTACTTCAATTCCAAATAATGTGGTAATACTTTATTCCAAAATGTTTTGGAACCTGGTGGCCCATTTTCTAAGAGTCGTTTTGACTGCACTGGCATTTTGAACCTCTGTACTTCATGCTCTTTCCCCTTTCCTTCCCTGTTAGTAGTAAACTTTTTTGGATATGTTTTATCTTTGTCGTATTTCACAGATCCTCTCATCTTGCTCACTTTGCTGGATTCTCTTCCTCCACCCTGTCTTCCCTGCCTTCCACTTTCTTCATTGCCTCTCTCCTGGTACCTTCCCTCCTCTTCCTCATCGTCCTCCTCTTCTTCCTTCTCCCCTTCTCTCCTGCTGTTTTCTTCCTCTTTCCTCTCCCTCACTGCCCCCTCCTTCTTTTCCCTTTCCTTGCCTTCCCCCTCTCCCTCCTCCTCTCCTTCCTCCTCCTCCCCTTCTTCTCCTTCCCCCTCTCCCTCCTCCCCCTCTCTTTCCC
>RJWK010052314.1:0-15677 GCA_004363435.1 Platanista minor | reverse complement strand
CCTATCCCACCCCTCTAGGTGGTCACAAAGCACCAAGCTGATCTCCCTGTGCGATGCGGCTGCTTCCCACTAGCTATCTATTTTACGTTTGGTAGTGTACATATGTCCATGCCACTCTCTCACTTCGTCCCAGCTTACCTTTCCCCCTCCCCGTGTCCTCACGTCTGTTCTCTAGTACGACTGTGTCTTTCTTTCATGACCATTTTTTTTTTTTTTTTTTTAGATTCCATATATATGTGATAACATACGGTATTTTTCTCTTTCTGACTTACTTCACTCTGTATGACAGACTCTAGGTCCATCCACCTCACTACAAATAACTCCATTCCTTTTTTTTTTATAAGACCAGGTTACTTTCGATAAGCCAAAGAAGGCGGTATTTAATTTATATTTGGGGAATACTGCTGATTAGTTCTGAAAGAATGATGTAAAGTGCCAAGTGTCGTGGAATCTTTGCTTGGAACTGGAGGGAACAGAAATTCCCTTGATTATAGAAAGAGCAACAATGTGGATAAAAAAATCTAATTGGGAACATCCCTCAGTGTTAGAGAAGTTCTGTAGGAGGCTGGGGGTGGCTGTGAGGGAAGGTAGGTTTCTGGGCAGAGATTTAGGCCTATAGATTTAGCAAGTAGAATCTCTGCCTAGAGATCTACCTTCCCTCACAGCCACCCCCAGCCATCCCCAGCTTCTACCCCCAGTACTGACATCTCAGGTCTTAAAAAATATGGACATACTGCTTTATTCCAAAAAGGTTTAACGTGAAGGGAAAATAACAGGTAAAGAGTTGGAATAGCGAGGTTCCTCTTTAAAATTCACGTCAGGAAACTGTCTACCTACTGCCGGTTGGCCCGAGATTTGTCTCTTCTATTTCTAGCAGTCGACATGAGGAAGGAAACACAGTCAATTATAAGGTAGCGTAAATATAGTGTACATTACAAAAAAAAAAAAACACACACAAAAAACCCTAAAAACAAACAAAGCACCACCAAAGCAGTAATGAAGCACTCACTAGTCTTGATGTTGAGACCTGAGAGATATCTCTCCTGTGGGATTTTATGGGTTAGCTGGTGACAGTATCCTTGACTTCCCTGAACCTTGGTTTCTTTGCCTGTACGATGGGGAGAATGACAGTATTTAATTCGTGCAGTTGTGAGGATTGCATGAGGTAATAGAAATAGGAGACCTAGCCAGAACCTGGCATATTTGTAAGAATTCCATAAGTGGCTGCTATCATCTCTATGTATATAAACACAGCACCATGTTTCCTAAAGGAGCTAATGATCTACCCTGCACAGAGAGGCATATGTTGTTAACCACTCAGTCCACTGCAGAAATTTTAGTTTGGCTCGTTTGATGGGTTTAATTCTACAAAGTCCTAAATCATCCTTGGTAGGGAAGTGGGTATCTGTGAAAGCCTCTTTAACATGAATGGCTACAGAGTTATTAGTTGCAAAAGTTCTCTGGTGGCCTGAAATCATGATAGCAGCTCTCAGTGCTGTTAGTTTAGAAATATTTTCAGAATTGGGAGAAGTGGACAAGATAGCAGGGCAAGACTTCTGCTTTCACCTGAGGTGGAGCATGCGAGGATGGAAGAAACAGGGATCACCTAGTGATGATTTCTGACGGTCAGAGATAACCAGGAAAGCCATGTTTTCTTCCCAGTAGTACTGGCTGTGGATGGATTGTGAGATATTCCCAAGACATTTAGAGTTTGTTGGGAACTTGCACCATCTGTCAGAGAAAGGCATGCGGGGTATTTATTTGAACACATGTTACTGAGGCCACTGCCAAATCAAGGACTGAATGCCCTTTGACTCACACCTAAGTGAACACTGTCAAATGTAGATTCCAGTAGTTTTACTTTACAGAATTTTGAGTAGCAAGAATGTAACCTTTATTTTAATAACATTTAAACCAATCACCATTTCCTTTTGAATTCTACCTATTAAAAATTTTTTTTTGCTCCTTCTTTTTACATTATCTTTGGAAGACGTTTTTACTGACGTTTCCAGCAGAGAATTTTTTTTCTTTTGCGCCTAAAACTCACTCATAAGTTAAGCAGGTAACTGTCCCTGATTCTCTGAGCATCTTACTGTTTTGTAGACTCTTGCTGAATTAGAAATTTTGTCTATCAAGTTTCTCCTTTGTGTTTTACATGTAAAATAATACTACACCTTCCACCGCTTGGTGTCACTTTGGGAGTTGTAATTTTCAAAATAGCCATCAATCTTCATGGCCTATCTCTGAGACAGGGTGAAGATATTTTAATGAAAATAAATATTGAGATCACCTATGATATTCTTATCAACAGTAGCATTTTTTTTTTTAAATCAGTAATGCAGCTTCTGTTGACCCTAAAGGCAGGTATTTTGTGGAGGTGTTAAGAATGCTTTCATTCCAGCTTATTTTATTTCTGGCATTTTTGGTACTTAGCACATACAGCTTATGAAAGATTTGGTCATCATTTTGAGAAAGCATGCCTTTCCCCCAGTCACCAAAGTGAGGCTGCCTTCCTCTCTTCTGGTGGGCAAAGAAGCTGAAATGAAAAGAGGTTGAGAAGTAATTGATGAAACACAAACACTGTCTCTGAGGTCCTAAAGGCTTGTTTAACCTCAGAACCCTGTTCCTTCTCCTTTATCTGAACAAAGACAGAAAAGGAAAATTTAGTTACCAGTAGTGTATGAGGGGAAAAGGAAGGTGCTTTGCATTTTGAATTGCTCAGCTCAGTGCCCTGGTTTCCTTTGGCAGCTCTTGGAAGGCGAGAGCTTCCTCACTCAAGGCGTATTCTATTTTGCTGTGCTGTAAGGATCCCCCCCCCCCCGCCCCAAATTCATAGCCATGTGGCTACCAGAGAATTGTAGCTTCCCAGAGGCCATCACTGAGAGTGTAAAAAAATGCCTAAGAGTGGTAGTAAGGGATGGGAGTGGGAACAGAGAGTGACTGCAGATGAGCATGAGGAATCTTTCTGGATTGGTCGACAGGTTCTGAAATTGGATTATGGTGATGCTTGTCCAATGCTGTAAATATACTAAAAGTCATTGAATATGTACCCTTAAAATGAGTGAATTTGGGCTTCCCTGGTAGCGCAGTGGTTGAGAGTCCACCTGCCGATGCAGGGGACACGGGTTCGTGCCCCGGCCCGGGAACATCCCACATGCCGCGGAGCGGCGGGGCCTGTGGGGCATGGCCGCTGAGCCTGCGCGTCCGGAGCCTGTGCTCCGCAACGGGAGAGGCCGCAACGGTGAGAGGCCCGTGTACCGCAAAAAATAAAAAAAATAAAAAATAAATAAAAAAGAGTGAATTTTATGGTAGGTGAAGAATTATACCTTAATAAAGCTGATAAAAATGTCTGAAATAGGGGCTGTCTTAAAAGGAACCATATTCACGGCTGGTACCTGGGCCTCATGGTGCAGCATCGTGTCTGAAACTTCCCCACCTGTGGGAAAGTCGGCGGGGTTGGGGGAGCATCTGAGGGAGGGGGCAGGAGGAGATGGGGATAAGCTGAATCTTATTCCTAAGGCAGGGAGGAGGCCTATGATCATGATGCGAATACAGTGGCACCATTTTTATGGTGATGACGACTCCGGTTAGGTTCCTCAAGGTAAGGTACCTTTCTCTCCTGGGCTTTGAAAGCTCACCTTCTGAATCGTCCCAACTCTTTTGTTGGGTTGACAACAACAACAACACTTTATAGCCAGAAATCTTACCTTAAAATCTTATCAGCCCATGTAAACTGTCTTTTAAATGATTTATCAAATATACTATGCAGAGTTGTGTAAATACATTAAAAAAATCTTTCTGTGTAACATCAATTTGACTCATGTAGCTTAACCACTACATTTTTTTTTTTTTTTGCTTGGTTACCATATTTTAATAAGAAAATATGTTTTTGAACATCTTTATTGGAGTATAATTGCTTTACAATGGTGTGTTAGTTTCTGCTGTATAACAAAATAAGAAAATGTTTAATGTGACAGGTTAAAAAATTTTTTTTCGACCTCTTAGTTTTTTTCATGATGTTTTCCTATTTCTTGAACGAAGGCAATCAAGCTTTCAGAGTTTGATTTACTGAAGAAATTGGTTGGCTTTGCTTACATATATTGTGTGACTTGAGGTAAAGCTGCAGGACTCCCTCAGTAACTGGAGGGCAGGAAACAATTGACACTGTTTCTTAATTCACATTGTTTCTGAGACATTTCCTACTTCCTAGTATAATATAGCTTTCCCATGAGAACAATTTGCTTGTAAATGGTTAGGCATGATAAATTTCTCACTGGCACACATTCTGTGAGGAGAATTTCACTGTGCTTTTTAGTAGCTGAGTTGGTGTGTGTGTCTGTGTGTTTGTGTGCATGTCTGTGTGTGTGCTGGGGGCTGGTGCTTCATGTTTTATGTAGATGCCTCCAACTTCATTCCAAGTATGAGATATTTTCTTTTGAATGCTTACCCATTAACCTAGGGTTCTGCATTCCTTGGTTGGAACCTCTTTCTTGATATGATTGTTTTAATTCTTCCAGTTTAAGGGAACAACCCTGTGAATTACGGTGTTGTTAGATGTGCCTGATGAGTTACTGTGGAAAGGAATCACAGCATTTACGTCAGACATTTGCATGTATGTGTATTGCATGTGGGTGTGTGATATTGTCTGCAGCACTGTGAAGTGGTCATCAAGGAATAATGCCAGAATGCGAAAGGAAATCCGTAGATTATCTCATGTTTTTTGCAATTCCTATTTGCAATTCAAAAAAAAAAAGAAGTTTTCACATTACTTACGAAATGGTGGTTCCCGCATTCAGAAGTTAGACTGTATATAAAGTGAAAGTAAAAGTTTTCCAGTTAAAAAAAAAATGTAGAACTTTGAGTTCCTTTTTTTTTTTTCTGTCTTATCAGATTTTGTAAAAATAATACCACTTGTCAGCTTTGCAGCTTCTTCCATCTAGAGAACTAAAAGCATTTCACAATCTTTTTTCCTCATGCCCTTCTCTTCAAGGCAGTCTTTACTGGGCTGGGTTTATTTTTATCACTGCAACAACCAGTTTTTAGAAACTTTTGCAAACGAAAAAAGAAAAATGAGAATGGCACTGTAGCTGACATTCATTTTAGCTGCTTCCTAGTGTGAACATTTGAGTATTTCTAAAATTTTATCTCCAAGTATGTCTTATTTTTTCTGAGTTTGTCCCAGTTCTAAGTCTCTATTCTGCTGATTGGGTAAAAAAAAGTTTTAGTGTAAAACCTTATACCCCGCAAAATGACCTCTTGACCTTTGAGTTAGATCTCCCCCACTACCCACCCCTACAGTTCCAAGAGCTCCTTTTTCATCACTCTGTTCAGTGTAATCACAGTTTCCAGGAAGGTTAGCCCTGGAAGGGGCCTCTAGGGATTACCCAATTTAAGCCTCTCTTTATATAGTTGGTTTTTTTTTTTTTTTTTTTTTCTGTACGTGGGCCTCTCACTGTTGTGGCCTCTCCCGCTGCGGAGCACAGGCTCCGGACGCGCAGGCTCAGCGGCCATGGCTCACGGGCCCAGCCGCTCCGCGTCACGTGGGATCTTCCCGGACCGGGGCACGAACCCGTGTCCCCTGCATCGGCAGGCGGACTCTCAACCACTGCGCCACCAGGGAAGGCCAAGCCTCTCTTTATATAAATGAGGAGATTGAGGCCTGGAATGGCTAAGGGACAGGCCCAAGGTCAAATAGCTCATTGATGGCAGAGGTATGACCAGAATCAAGGATTCCTGATTTTCCGGGTCGGTATTCTTTGACTTTCCTAAGCAAAGAGTCTCTCTGGATAGAATTAGAGTACACCCTCACTGAATCCTAGTGCCAACCAACAGGTTGAGTTACAGTCTAGTGCAATGAAAACCGGGAGGAGGTTTTATTTTTCCAGTTTATTTGTCAAGTATGGAAGGGTAGTGTTGAATTCATAGACATTTTTTTTTCTGACCTGTGGGTCTTGTGCAGTTTCTGTGCAGCGGAGACTGTGATTTGAAATGACTGGTGATTTGTGTACCTTCCTCAGGCCACCACACCATCTACATCGGGGTCCATGTGCCAAAGAGCTACAGGAGAAGGAGACGTCACAAGAGAAAGGCAGGGCACAGAGAAAAAAAGGAAAAGGAGAGACTCTCTGAGAACTACTCTGACAAGTCCGATGTGGAGAACGCAGATGAGTCCAGTAGCAGCATCCTAAAGCCTCTCAGTGAGTACTGCCTGGGCGTGGGCGCCTCTCTCTGCTTCACGCCCGCAGCCTGGGGAAAGACAACGCGTCAAGGTCTTGTGGCTCACAGGGAGGGACGCAGCGATCCTGGAGTGGTCCCCTCTAAAGCATGATGTCTCTGGAGAGGCTTTTCTTGTCCCAGCGGGTCGGTCTAGGAGGAGGTCTGGTAAAATTCTGAGCTGGTCAGAGAAGATGCGACAGAGTTTAGGTGGGGCTGTGTGTTTTGACTAGTGAGGGAGGATAGAATGTCATAGGTGGTATTTAACTGCAGTTATCAACAGTAACTGGGAGATTCTTCAAGACACGTTTGGATTGTTCCTGCCTAGAAATAGGTTCTATTAAGATAGTAGGTCAAGATGAGGAAAAAAAAAAAAATGTATATATATATATATATATATATATATATATATATATATATATATATATATATATGACATTTATAGGAATATAGGTGACATTTAGCCAGGTTGATTTAAAAAAGAATAGTGGGAAAGCATCCTGAAAATCGGACAAGGCTGTAGAGTGACACAGCTCTTGAAAGGTTGAACCTGTTAGATATCATACTTTGGATTAGAGGTGTTATTAGGAACAGAATAGCAGGGGGTCAAAGCACATCCTTGGATTCAAGCGCTAGGGTGGATATGTGTTTAGGTGTATGTGTCTCTTGCTTTGGTTCCTTTTGATATGGAGGACGTTTGGCTATCTGGGCAGCTTTGTGGCTGAAGGGAGCATGAATCTATGCTGTAGAAGGGAGAAGCGGTAGGAACATATGCCAATTTGGGAAGATTCCCCAACAGGAGTTACATAGTGACAGCTTTTCATGTTGGCAGAGCTCTCAGCACAGTTCTTCCTCTGTTTGCTACACTTGCAGAAGTCTGGAACTTGCAGTAAAACGCTTTATTATGCATGGTGGAGATAAAGATCCAGTTCACTCTTTGCAGGTGATGAGAGGCCAAATTAGAATTAACAGCTCAGGTGTGTTGAAAAGTGAATTTGCAGAGTTAAATTAAAGAGGGTGTGAAGCGTAGTGATGTGAATCTGTGAATTTTTTTTTATAGTCTCTCTCCTGGAGCTGAACAGGTGGCTTAGCAGCTAGAGAGGTACTTACGCTGAGAGGAGCCATCAGGTGGACCACCAAATTGAGGAGGAAAGTTTTGAGGACAGTTTGGAGATGTTCCGCTAAATTAAAATTTTAAAGTGTTGGAATAAATGTAAGACTTAGATGGGACCAGAGAGCGGGAGGCAAGAGTTCTGTGCTTTTCACTGGAATGTTGGGGGAGAGCCTTTCGGAAAGGAACTGTTCATATGTTGACTAAAAAAATGGGGTCTGTTTCAAGCAAACTCCTTGAAATGCAGCCAAAAAAGTTCACGGTTAGTAGTCTGGAGGAACAAAAGGTAACATCCCTTTCCAAATAAATTACTACTGTTTATCTCCATTTGCTATCTGTTTTGGCAAGGCCTAAGCCAGAATCAGAGGTGCGTCTCCACTGTGTGTGTGTGTGATCTGTCCCTCTGTCTCTCTCTGTCTCCCTCTCTCTCCCTCATAATCTCTCATTCTGCAATTTAAGAACAAGAGTGCATCATCACTATAAATCGTAAAAAGGAAAGAGACCTAACCTACACAAATGGGCCAAGGGATTTGGAGGTGATAATTATGTAATAGCTTTTTAGGAAGGACAGTGGGAACAATGCCAGTAATACTCAAGTAGGTAATAGTGAATAAGCAGATCAGAAAGGTACTGAGACCGAACCTCTGTCTCCCACGGGGGTCCTGTGGCTTTCTGGGGCATTTAGGGACCAGTTTGAGTACAACATGTAAAATAAGAAACGCAGTTCATTCTCTTTACCCTCAGAGGTCTCCTCCCTGGGGAGTACTGGATTGGGTTGTATACTTGGTTTCTGAAGCGATCCTATGGAGACATCATTGTTGAAGACAATGATAATAAAGAAATGATTTATAAATTTGTATTTTATAGTTAGTTACTTTCTGCTAGTCACTAAGTTATGCTGTCACATGCCTGTGACATATTTGACATGAGGCATCCAATTTGACATGAAGATCCTCTTAGAAATTACCGTATTTTCTCCACTGCTTATCATGGAGACTAACGAGATTGGTCGCTGGTTTATCTGGTGCAATTCTACTTAAGATTGTTGCACTCAGATATGGAAAGACATTTAAGCCTGTGATATGGGGGAAGCTACAGGGCTCTGACACCAACATGAAGATAAAATTCTTATGGGAGGGCTTCCCTGGTGGCGCAGTGGTTGAGGGTCCGCCTGCCAATGCAGGGGACGCGGGTTCGTGCCCCGGTCCGGGAAGATCCCACGTGCCGCGGAGCGGCTGGGCCCGTGAGCCATGGCCGCTGAGCCTGCGCGTCCGGAGCCTGTTCTCCGCAATGGGAGAGGCCACAGCAGTGAGAGGCCCACATACCGCAAAAAAAAAAAAATGCTTATGGGAAGACTCACTGAAATATCTGCCATTACTGTCTGTCAGGAACAGCCCCACCCAGTTTATGTTGTTCTTGGATCTAGGGTTTTTTAGTTACTTCTGTTTACAGACATACCAGGTCCTCTAGACTAGATTCTTGCAAGGGCCTGGCATTGTAGCAGGTGATGCTTGTAACTTCTGAAGAAGCCCCACATGGAAATAGAGTAACTTGATGAGAATCATCTCTGATTTTTTTCCTTGCTGTCACCTCCATATGCAATCCATCAATGACTTCTGCTGGTTCTACTTCTAAAATATGTCTGAATCTGTCTACTCTTTTTTGATTTGGCTGCCACATTGTGGTCCAGGGAATCCTCATTTCTTGCTTAAGGCAACTACAACAAACTCGGCCTTTCAAGTCTCTGCCCACACAGTGGCAGCAGTGATCATCATGAAGTTTAAATTGGGTCACGCCATTCACCCCTTAGAAGGACATCTCAGTTGGGCGTTAGGGCCCACCGTGTCTCACCAGAGTCTCCTTTGTGTTATTTGCTCCTTGTTCACTTAAATTCAGCCACAGTGATTTTTTTCAGTGGTGCCCAAACCTTTTCTGCCTTAGGACCTTTGCTCATGCAATCCCGTCTTTCTGGAATGGTCACTCATTCTGGTCCCGGTTAGCTTTTCTCTCCCTTTATGTTCCAGCTTTAAAATTTTGTCTCTTCAGAGAGGCCTTTCCCTACTGCTCTCTCTGACGTAGGTTCTCCAGTGTTAGTCCCCCTCACTTCTTATCTCTTTCCTTCGTAATACATGTTTCACTTTGGGATTTTGTTAGCCTACAGTTTTGTCTTGTGCTGATGGTACATCGTAAGCTCCCTGAGAGGTAGTAGGATCAGGTTTGTTTTGTTCACCTATGTTATCTCTGGCACCTAGTACAGTGTCTGGTACATAGTATATATGTGCCTAATAAATGCTTATTGAAGAGCAGCTGATTACTACAGCAGAAGACATTGCTTCTGTTGGTCTGTTTCCCACATTGTAGGTAAAGATCCAGTTGATTTTCTTGTTTTTAATCCTCACATATGATCTTTTATATTTCCCTGCTCTGCCTTTTTCTCTTGCCGTTTCAGTCCGGTCCTAACTTTTAATTATGCCACTTTGGGAAAGGCCTCATTATTTTAACTATTGCTAAAGTGGTACTTTGGTCTGGGTACACGACTCCTGAGTGTGTTGAGTTGCTCGTCACCCACAGGTGATGGAAGTAATGGACCCACAGAGCACGTGGATTCATCCCGTACATTTAAAAGTGCTTACTGTTCCGGACAAGCACTCTGGCAGCTCAGCTTCAGAAGCCGTATGAAGGAGGCACAGAATGAATAGTAAAGGACATTTATAACGAGACGTAAGCCAAATATCCTCCAGTATTTAGGCACATCAGGAAGATGACATAATTAACGGGTTCATTTGACTTTTATAACACAGATGCTTTTTTCTCTTCTCTGTGGCTCTGGTCTCAAGACAGGGCTTCTAAAGAGTGGATGCATGTTTTGAATCTCATGCATCTGGAGCTTTGAGGAGGAGGCTAGCCACCTTCGTTTCCCCTCCGAGCTTAGCAGCAGCTCTGAGTCCTCACACAGCTGCTCTTCTCAGTGTGGTGTCCGAGCTGGCGTCTCAGCTTGGGACACAGAGAAGAAAGCACATGTGAGAAGTGTGGTACACGAGCAATGGGGAGAGAGGCTGGGGGAGACAAGTGAAATAGAAGGGCAGGCAGGAGGAGAGACAAGGGAACAAGGAGGTGGTGTGTGGAGTAGGTGGTGGAGAGAAAAGCTAGATTGTGCTCTTCCTTAAAAATAATCCTTTCGCCTCCCCCACCGTGCACTTTTTTTCCCCCTAAGTTAGCAGCTGCCATCCTCTGAGGGTTGCCCATTCTGGGTGGGAAGGTGGTCCTGGATGAGCTAGGCTCTGCAAGCACAGCGCAGCATCCTTCCATCGATGGTTCTGACCTCTGCCCCTTGCGTTTTGTTAGTGCCCTGGGATGCTTATGGGGGACTGACAGGCTGCTCTGTGACTGCAGAGACTCTGAAGATGTGTAGAATGTTAGGAAACAGAGCTACAAGCAGAACCTCCTGTTCAGCCTAGTGGTCTGATGTGTAGTATATCTCTTGACAAGCTTGCACATGCATCGGCGCTGGGCAGTGCTAACTGCCTTGCACACCTGTGTCTTGCCTGTGGTGGAATCTGGTCGCTGGGTATGCGCACACAGACACGCGTTCAGTCTTGTGGTATTCTTTCTTAGCTCTTTGGATGTGTACCAGAACTGATGCATTTATGCTAGTGAACATTGTTCTGTGAGTCTGGAACAATGGATGCCCCGTTGGTGATCCAGTTATAGTCAGGAAACTAAAGCAGAGAAATGGGCAGCTGCTTTTGTTCAGTGCTTCCGGGGAAATGAACAGAGTACCTTTTCATAAGAGCCATGATTATTTGGGGTTTTGTCATGTGACTTCCCCTTTTCCCAGCTCACACACACCCCTGCGCCCTTCCCCCACCTGACCTCATTCTTCTGGGTGCATTCCTACTTTTTCTTGATTCTTAAATGTTTTTAGGCAAGACCCTTAATGCTGATATCACAAAGTCAGATTTTAAAAATTTTCTGTGTGCCATTTGTGTATCCCCCAAATGAAGCAGTACGTAGGAGAGAAGGGAGTCTTTGGAATGTATGCGAAAGGAGGTAGATTCTGTCCCTGTTAGGAAACAAAACAGAAAAGAAATACGCTATCTTTTTCATTCTCTTCTCTGTCTTTCATCTTATGTACGTAGGAGGAAGTACTTTATCTTTAGGTCTGAAACAAAGGCTTTTGGTATGAAAAAGTAATTGAAAACTTAAAGTTTGCCTTAAGGGCCACTTGTGATGGAATTTTACTGGAAAGGTAGTGTATCATATCAGTTAGCACACTTATTCAAGCCACACGGAGTTCGAATCCCAAGTCTTACCAGCAGCGTGGCCTTGGCAAGATACTTAAGCTCTCTGTGCTCCTGTTTCCTCTCCTGTAAAAAGGGAATAATGACAGAGGTTGCTTCGTAGTGCTCTGAGTATTAAATGGGAAGTGTATCTGGTTAGCAATTATTATTTTGGGTTATTCTGAGCATTTTCTTCAGGCTCATCTTTTCCCATCCATTGTACACAGGTAATGCCAAAGCTTCAGACTAAAACTTTGCAGAGATTAATTCCCTGTGAACATTAATCACTGTTTTTTAAGCTCTTCAGGCCTTTTCTACTACGAAATCCCACTAGTTCTTCCTTTGCTTTGGCTGTCAGCTTGGCTTCTGGCTCCCAAAGGCATCTTTGGTAGAGCTAAGTCTCTTAACTTGCCAGTGGTACAGCCTGGATGCTGGCTGGGCAGGTGAAAGGACCAAGGAAATAAGACTTTCACGCGGCAGAGGTGATACCTATTGTGCTGTGCTTTTGTGTAACATAGGACCACTAGCAAGTGACTCTGCTTACCAAATGTGTCCTTGACTTCAGTCAACAGTTGGAATTCCCACTTCTGGGCCCCAGCAAGCAAATGGGCTGTTCTTTCTTTCCTGAGAAGGATCTCTTTCTGGCTCTTTCTTTGTGTTTCTCAGTGAAATTAATCTGGTTAAGAAGGGCAGTTGGGTGGGACGCGTCGGCAACTCAAAGGCAGTGCTGTGCAGAGAGGAAAAATGTTTGGCATACTTGTGTTTTTGGTGGCACAAGCCTGGCTCAACAGTGTTGTGTTTTGTGTGGTACAAATAATTGCTGTTTATTCCTCTGTGATGCTGATGAGTACAGGAGCACTGTGTCACAGCGCTTCTGCCTTCTCTAGCTGGTTAACTATATAAACCTCTTAGGGAGCCTTGCGTTTTGGAAACGCAGTTCTCCTGAAATCACCTTGAAGTGGCCTCCAAGCAGCAGTCCTTTACGCTATGGAAGGGTGTCATTTCTCGCTGCCTCTGCCTATTCGATTACAATAGTTATTTCATTTTATCATGCCGTGAGATGTTATGAATAGTGCGTTTACGTGTGTCATGGGAGAGTTGATGTTGCTGCTATTTATAGTGACTCATGAGTTCAAGAGGCCTCAGAGGGTTCCACTGTGCTCCAGGTGCTGGGGTACTCAGGGCTAAAAAGAGACTGTGACTTGGGGTGGAAAATGGGGGAAAACTAGAGCTGTATATGGAATTTAAGGTGTGACGTATACTCTAGAGAAGCGAAGGGGGTGTAAATGACTCTCTGTCACAGGTGTTACTTCCTCAGCAGAAGGCAGGACACATCCTGTGGTTTGGGTTCAAGGATAAGATTGGAAGCTTGGGGGTGTGAGTGTATTTGTGAGTATGTGTGTGATTGGAATGCACTGAAAAAATGAAAGATACTGGTAGGGATCTTCTTGAAATGGTATTCTGTTCAGGAAATTTCTCATATCAGAAAAAGAAAAAAGATTCTTAAAGGACTGTATGGGTTCTTAATACCAGGGATTTAGATTCAGGGCTTTATGGGTTTGAACTGTTGATGCAGAAGTTGGGATGTGGGACCATGGGGGACCATGGGTATACTCTATAAATAAATTCTCTGGAATTCTTCCATGACCACAATCTGGAAGCAGGAATGTTGGGTTCTTTTAATAACTTTCCCATGGATGGGGAGTGTTACTTGACTTTTCATCACATTTCTATAGAGGTGTTGTGAGCATGGAGTCCCCATCATCCTCTTACCTGTATAATCAAAATCTCACTTATCCTTGATTCTTCCCTATTCTTTTTCTCCCATAATCAGCCACTCACTGAGTCCTATTGGTTTTTTCTTCTAAGTATCTCTTGTGTCTGCCCTTTCCTTTGAATTCCTAAGGCATTATTATCTTATTTGGATTTTCCTCCTTTAGGGTCTAACTTGAAATAGAAGGGAGTTATTTCTTTTTTTTTTTTAATTAAAAAAATTTTTTTTTATTGGGGTATAGCTGGTTTACAATGTTGTATTAGTTTCTACTGTACAGTGAAGTGGAGTTCCCTGTGCTCTACAGCAGGTTCTTCTTAGTGATCTATTGTATACATATTAGAGTATATTTGTCAATCCCAATCTCCCAATTCATCCCCCCATCACTGCCCCACTTTCCCCCCTGGGTACCCATACGTTTGTTCTCTACATCTGTGTCTCTGTTTCTGCCTTGCAAACCGGTTCATCTTTACCATTTTTCTAGATTCCACATATATGTGTTAATTTATGATATGTGTTTTTCTCTTTCTCACTTATTACTTCACTCTGTATGACAGTCTCTAGGTCCATCCACGTCTCTACAAATGACCCAATTTCATTCCTTTTTATGGCTGAGTAATATTCCATTTTATATATGTACCACATCTTTATCCATTCGTCTGTCTGTGGGCATTTAGGTTGCTTCCATGACCTGGCTATTGTAAATAGTGCTGCAGTGAACATTGGGGTGCTGTGTCTTTTTGAATTATGTTTTTCTCAGGGTATATGCCCAGTAGTGGGATTGCTGGGTCATATGGTAATTCTATTTTTAATTTTTTAAGGAACCTCCATACTATTAAAATGCACTGTTCTTTTTTTATGGGGGGGGGGTCACATGGCATGTGGGATCTTAGTTCCCCGACCAGGGATTGAGCCCATGCCCTCTGCGGTGGAAGCACAGAGTCGCAACCCCTGGACTGCCAGGGAATTCCCTAGAAGGGAGTTATTTCTGACAAGGTTTCCAGGTATCTAAAATGTCCCTTCCATCTAGTCTCTCTTTAATTAAACAAACAATAATGGTAATAAAAAAACCCTTCTAATGCTCCTCATTACTGAAAGCAGGTTCCTCACTTGGGGTCCGTAGACATTTAAAAAGAAATTGAGAATGTAATGGAGTTTCTTCTACTTTTTTCAATAGTTTAAGTAGTTTAATGAAAATTATAGGTTTACTCTGTTTCAGCAAGGCCTTAAAGAGAGCACTTACACCAACTCATAATGACTTTCCCAGCTTTTGAACCCTTGTGGCAAGTATTTTATGTTATTTTACAAGTACATTACATATTCTGGTACTTAGGCCTGTGATGCTTCAAGTGTTGACTTAACCTCTTTCATTCAGCTGTGTGTCGTCTCTCCAGCCATATCATTAGAGCCTCACGGGCAGGAGCAATGTTTCATACTTATTTTGAGTCATGTTCCGAAATAGCATATCCTTTTAGTGGATGCACAAATAAAATGTCTAGAAATTACCAGTTAGTTTAAAATATTCTGCTGTGTCTGAGAAATAAAAACTGAAGAGGAAAGGTTATGTAATTATTTAGTATTAACAATGACCTTAGTTAAAAAAAAAAAATGCTATTCCCCCCCCCGCACCTAAATCTTATTGAAATGTGATTAAAATAGAAATCACCAGAGTTGTGCAAGAGGGTGAGTTGAATATGGTGAAATGAAAAGAGAGAAAAGTAATTTTTCTCATGCTATATAGTTCTACAGCTTTGTTTTGCAATGATTAATTAGCACGTAAATAAAATAGAAATTGTTCATGTTTTCGAAACAGAAATAAAAGTGCTACCCTGCACGTACTTTTTCTCATGAGAAAGTATTAAAATGTGTGAAGATATGCATGTCAATGCAAGAATGCAAAATATTATTTTAGATGACATTTCACTAAAGAACCATATTAACATGTTGAATTGGAGTAAGCTTGCCTCTGCATGACTGTTTGCGGTTCATATTCCACTGTGCTGAGTGAGGATAGTGTATAAAAGAGGTTACTTATGATAGTGAGATTTGTTAATCACTTGATGTCACCAAGGCTGTTTGTGGAGTGTCTTACGTAGAGAATTTTAAGAATTGTTATGTATGTTTATTATGGATAAACAGAGTAGTCCATGTTGCTGCAGAGATGAACTTAGGTGACCTTTGTACATCCTTCTCAGAATTATGATGTAATGTTTTTGAAACTAGAGCATCCCTGAAATGTTTTATTCTTCTGCTATTTGCCAATGAAGCAGAATTCCATTTTTTTTTTTTTTTTTTTTTTTTT
>RJWK010052313.1:0-15677 GCA_004363435.1 Platanista minor | reverse complement strand
AAAAAAAAAAAAAAAAAAAAAAAGAAAGAAAGAAAACAGTCCCATTTACCACTGCAACAAAAAGAATAAAATACCTAGGAATAAACCTACCTAAGGAGACAAAAGACCTATATGCAGAAAATTATAAGACAGTGATGAAAGAAATTAAAGATGATACAAAAAGCTGGAGAAATATACCATGCTGTTGGATTGGAAGAATCAACACTGTGAAAATGACTATACTACCCAAAGCAATCTACAGATTCAATGCAATCCCTATCAAACTACCACTGGCATTTTTCACAGAACTAGAACAAAAAAATTCACAATTTGTATGGAAACACAAAAGACCCCGAATAGCCAAAGCAACCTTGAGAACGAAAAATGGAGCTGGAGAAATCAGACTCCCTGACTTCAGACTATACTACAAAGCTACAGTAATCAAGACAGTATGGTACTGGCACAAAAACAGAAATATAGATCAATGGAACAGGATACAAAGCCCAGAGATATACCCACTCACATATGGTCACCTTATCTTTGATAAAGGAGGCAAGAATATACAGTAGAGAAAAGACAGCCTCTTCAATAAGTGGTGCTGGGAAAACTGGACAGCTACATGCAAAGGAATGAAATTACAACACTCCCTAACACCATACACAAAAATAAAGTCAAAATGGTTTAAAGACCTAAATGTAAGGCCAGACACTATCAAACTCTTAGAGGAAGACATAGGCAGAACACTCTTTGACATAAATCACAGCAAGATCCTTTTTGACCCACCTCCTAGAGAAATGGAAATAAAAACAAAAATAAACAAATGGGACCTAATGAAACTTCAAAGCTTTTGCACAGCAAAGGAAACCATAAACAATATGAAAAGACAACCCTCAGAAGGGGAGAAAACATTTGCAAATGAAGCAACTGACAAAGGATTAATCTCCAGAATTTACAAGCAGCTCATGCAGCTCAATATCAAAAAAACAAACAACCAATCCAAAAGTGGACAGAAGATCTAAATATATATTTTTCCAAAGCAGATATACAGAGTGCCAACAAACACATGAAAGAATGCTCAACATCATTAATCATCAGAGAAATGCAAATCAAAACTACAATGAGATATCATCTCACCCCAGTCAGAATGGCCATCATCAAAAAATCTACAAACAATAAATGCTGGAGAGGGTGTGGAGAAAAGGGAACCCTCTTGCACTGTTGGTAGGAATGTAAATTGATACAGCCACTATGGAGAACAGTATGGAGGTTCCTTAAAAAACTACAAATAGAACTACCATATGACCCAGCAATCCCACTGCTGGGCATATACCCTGAGAAAACCATAATTCAAAAAGAGTCATGTACCAAAATGTTCATGGCAGCTCTATTTACAATATCCAGGAGATGGAAACAAACTAAGTGTCCATCATCGGATGAATGGATAAAGAAGATGTAGTACATATATACAATGGAATATTACTCAGCCATAAAAAGAAACGAAATGGAGTTATTTGTAGTGATGTGGATGGACCTAGAGTCTGTCATACAGAGTGAAGTAAGTCAGAAGAGAAAAAGAAATACCGTATGCTAACACCTATATATGGAATATAAAAAAAGAAAAAGAAATGTCGTGAAGAACCTAGGAGCAAGACGGGAATAAAGTCACCGACCTACTAGAGAATGGACTTGAGGATACGGGGAGGGGGAAGGGTAAGCTGTGACAAAGTGAGAGAGTGGCATGGACATATATACACTACCAAACGTAAAATAGAGAGCTAGTGGGAAGCAGCCGCGTAGCACAGGGAGATTAGCTCGGTGGTTTGTGACCACCTAGAGGGGTGGGATAGGGAGGGTGGGAGGGAGGGAGACACAAGAGGGAAGAGATATGGGGACACATGTATATGTATAACTGATTCATTTTGTTATAAAGCAGAAACTAACGCACCATTGTAAAGCAATTATACCCCAATAAAGATGTTAAAAAAAATTGTTTTAAATAAAATAAAATGATGCTTATAAATTTTTATGTCATAGGAAAATCCTGTTTGTGTAGGGTTAAGTTTTTAAAGCAGTATAACAAAGAATATATACTATTTGATCTCAAGTATATAAAGAAAAAAATGGAGGTAAAAAGAAAGAACTGAAAGAGAACAGCCCAAAACATTCCCAGTGGGTAGTAAATTTATGGATGATTTTCTTCAATCTTTTTATCATTTTCTGTACTTTTCATAATTTCTGCAGTGGGCATGCAGCACCCTGATGACTGGGGAGGAAAAACTAATATTTAAGAATGAAAACAAAAGCTGTTAAGATATTTCATTGAGCAGTAGCTGCACTTTGTCATTGGAGGTCCTCGTGACAAATGCAAGACCCTCACCCTCAGATCTTGACTCTCCACCCTCCTACACTGCCTTTTCTGCCTGGGGGAAAGCTGCGTCCCTCATGCCATCCAGGAATCAGGTAGAGAACCCTCATGTCCCAGAGCAGGGATGTCTCAGGCTGTGGACAGGAATGGCAGCGAGCTGAGGCCAAACACCGTCAGAGAACTCTGAGTCCATTGCTCTGATCAGGGAGAGCCTCTCAGAAGGGAGAATGTTAAGAGCTGTTTGGAAGGAGGGGAAAATGTTTGTGGAGAAATCAGATAGGTGAAAAATTTAAAAAGAAGGAGTGAATCAACTCCAAAACATCCTCCTCCTGCTTTTTAAAATTTGATGGAGGGTGCTGGTGTGTAAAAACTTCACAGTTAATGAGAGGAGACTGCACGCAGAGGACCTAACCATATGTGGAGGAGTGGGTGGTACAAAGAAAAGATGGCCCTGAGCTGAGTGAAATCTGCAACTTAGAACTGGTGACATTTAGCTATACACCCTCTATCTTCCCTTCCAGTTTTACTCCCCTATTTTAGCCCCCTTCCTCCTCTCCTTCTCTGATTGTTTTAATCCACCTGGAGTCCCACCCCAGGAGAGAATAGGAAGTGCGAAGGGCCATGCATTCTCTTCCCAAGGTCACTGCTAGCTGCTGAAGCTGAACTTAGCCCAGTGAAAGGAAGTAGTGGTTTTTTAGTTTTGTTTTCCAGGGGAGGACTTTGGCACCTATGCCCTTCAAAGATTTCCTGGGAAGTGAGGGTAGTGCCCAGGGCAGAGAGAGCTGGGCTCCCTCACGCTCACTGTGCAGTTCCAGGTCCTGCCCACTCCCACCCTCAGCTCTATGGTGGATCTGGTGAAGGGTTAATGGAAAGTGAGGATGCCTTTGGTCCTGACACCTCCCCTGCAGTGTCTACTACTCCTGCTCCCAACCTCTCCTGTCTTGACTTCTGTTCTTATAATTCCCCCTCTTGTGAGTGCCTATAAGGAGGAGAGGCCTTCCATGGTGATTCATGAAATCAGAAGTGTCCTTCAGGTACATTTAATCCATGGCCATGGTTTTATAAAGGAGAAAAGGGAGTCACAGAGGACCAAAGGTATAACAAATGATGGCACTGCTCTTTGAGACTCAGGTCCTTCCCAACAAACATGCAAACCCACCTCATTTTTCCAAGGAAGGGAGAGGAGATGACTAAGCAGGGTCCAGTAGTTCCTGATGCCACTAACCTCTCCCCACATGGTCCTAGCACCTACCCTCCCCTTCTACCCCATGCCTTCCCTGTATGACTGAATGACTTAGTAAAATTGCACTTGCTTACTCATTTCTAATCAAATCCTAGGATCTCATGTCCTCTTGATGGTAAATAAAAGTGAACAGAAGAAGTCGCCTAATGACTTGGAACATCAGGTTTATACCTTTCCCAAATCAGAATCAATTTGGTCTAAATCTAGTCAAGTCAGAACCAAGCATTAGTAGATGGCCTATCCATTTGGCCATTTTCCCCAGTCTCTTAAGGCATAGTGAGTCATTCTCAGGGGCTGGCTTAGCCAAGATATGTCAGCATCCCCTGTTTGTGTACATGGTCATTACTTTCTCTTTAGAAAAAAAATCCCTTGTCTATAGGTGCAATGGGCATTTCAAGTTGAAAAACATTGACAAAAAATTCCTCCTCTTCAAAAGACATCACCAGTTTTATACGGTGTCTAAAAACCCACCATTCAAGATATTTCTCAGATCAATGACCGTTTATAGAATGTTAGATGTGGCCAGAATAGCATTTTACCAAGTGATAGTCAGTACATCTCAGTGGTTAAGAATTCAGTTTCTGGACTGAATTCCACTTCTGCTAAGATGAGTAAGCTCTTACTATACCAATGTTACTAAAGATAACAATGATAAACTCTGAACCAAAAAATAATAATAATAGCAAAAACAAAAAAGCCTACCTGAAGGCCCTGGAGAATATACAAAGCAGGAAGAAAGGAAGTGATACTTGGAAGAAGAGAATCATATGAGGGAGTCTCCTGTTTTTAATGATTTAGCCTGAAAGGAAGCTGCAGTCAATATCCTGAGGGGTGGCTAAACCTGGTAGAAAACCCACAGTCCTTCTGATCTGAAGAACCAGGGAACAGAGTTTATGGCAACCATAGCTGCTGGAGAATTAGGTGGAAAGGAGAGAAATAGAGAGAAGTTTCAAATTTCATGGGTAAACTCTGCCCAATTTTCTGCCTGACCCCTAATCACCCACATACAGGACAGAATTTAAGCAGCCCAGCTAAGGATAAGATAACTGAACTGAGATTAGAGATGACCCCCCCAAAAAGCAGAGTTTACAGTTTGAGTCCAACCAAGTTAATTATTTGTTAAAGCAAAAATTTTAAGCTCTTTGGAAATACAACAAATCCAGTGTCCACAACATAATAATCACAATATCTGGGACACAACTCAAAATCTCTTGCTATATGAAGAAACAGAAAAACATGACTCATTCTCAAGAGGAAAGAAAATCAACAAAAACAAATGTCAAGGCATAGATGTTGAAATAATTAGCAAATTACTTTAAAGCAGCAATTTTTACTATGCTAAATGATGAAAATATTGTAAGTCTCAGCAGATAAATAAAAGCTACTTTAAAAAGAATCAATGGTTACCATCACATCAAAAAGAGTAAAATACCTAGAAATAAATCTACCTATGGAGGCAAAAGACCTGTACTCTGAAAACTATAAGATGCTGATGAAACGAATCAAAGATGGCACAAACAGATGGAAAGATATACCAAGTTCTTGGATTGGAAAACTCAGTATTTTCAAAATGACTATACTACCCAAAGCAATTTACAGATTCAATGTAATCCCTATCAAATTACCAATGGCATTTTTCACAGAACTAGAATAAAAAATCTTAAAATCTGCATGGAAACATAAAAGACGCTGAATAGCCAAAGCAATCTTGAGAAAGAAAAACAGAGCTGAAGAAATCAGGCTCCCTGACTTCAGACTGTATATTAAGCTACAGTAATCAAAACAGTATGGTACTGACACAAAGACAGACTTATACATCAATGGAATAGAAATCCCAGAAATAAACCCATGCACCCATGGTCAATTAATTTATGACAAAGGAAGCAAGAACGTACAATGGAGAAAAAACAGTCTCTTCAATAAATGGTGTTGGGAAAACTGGACAGCTACATGTAAAAAAAAAAAAAAATGAAATTAGAACATTGTCTAACATCATACACAGAAATAAACTCAAAATGGATTAAAGCCCTAAATGTAAGGCCAGATACTATAAGACTCCTAGAGGAAAACATAGGCAGAACACTCTTTGACATAAATTACAGCAATAGCTTTTTGGATCCACCTCCTAGAGTAATGAAAATAAAAACAAAAATAAACAAATGGGACCTAATGAAACTTCAAAGCTTTTTCACAGCAAAGGAAACCATAAACAAAATGAAGAGACAACCTGAAAGAATGGGAGAAAATATTTGAAACAATGTGACCAACAAGTGATTAATCTCCAAAATATACAAACAGCTCATGCAGCTCAATATCAAAAAAACAAACAACCCTGGAGAGAGAGTGGAGAAAAGGGAGCCATTCTACACTGTTGATGGGAATGTAAATTGGTACAGCCCCTATGGAGAACGGTATGGAGTTTCCTTAAAAAAACTAAAATTAGAGCTACCATATGATCCAGCAATTCCACTCTTGGGCATATATCCAGAAAAGATGAAAGCTCTAATTTGAAAAGATACATTCTTTGGAAGAGGAACCAAGATGGTGGAGTAGAAGGACATGCTCTCACTCCCTCTTGCGAGAACACCAGAGTCACAACTAGCTGCTGGACAATCATTGACAGGAAGACACTGGAACTCATCAAAAAAAGATACCCCACATCCAGAGACAAAGGAGAAGCCACAATGAGATGGTAGGAGGGGCACAATCACAGTAAAATCAAATCCCATAACTGGTGGGTGGATGACTCACAGATTGGTGAACACTTATACCACAGAAGTCCACTCACTGGAGTGAAGGTTCTGAGCCCCATGTCAGGCTGCCCAACCTGGGGGTCCAACAACAGGAGAAGGAATTCCAAGAGAATCAGACTTTGAAGGCTAGTGGGAATTGATTGCAGGACTTTGACAGGACTGCGGGAAACAGACTCCACTCTTGGAGGGCACACACAAAGTAGTGTGCGCATCGGCACCCAGGGGAAGGAGCAGTGACCCCAGGGGAGACTGAACCAGACCTACGTGCTAGTGTTGGAGGGTCTCCTGCAGAGGCGGGGGGTGACTCTGTTTCACCATGGGGACAAAGACACTGGCAGCAGAAGTTCTGGGAAGTACACCTTGGCGTGAGCCCTCCCAGAGTCTGTCATTAGATCCACCAAAGAGTCCAGGTAGACTCCAGTGTTGGGTTGACTCAGGCCAAACAACCAATAGGGAGGGAACCCAGCCCCACCCAACAACAATCAAGAGGATTAAAGTTTTATGGAGCTCTGCCCACCAGAGCAACAGTCAGCTCTACCCACCACCAGTTCCTCCCATCAAGTGTCTTAGATAGCCTCATCCACCAGAGGGCAGAAAGCAGAAGCAAGAAGAATTACAATCCTGCAGCCTGTGGAACAAAAACCACATTCACAAAAAGATAGACAAGATGAAAAGGCAGAGGGCTACATACCAGATGAAGGAACAAGATAAAACCCCAGAAAAACAACTACATGAAGTGGAGATAGGCAAACTTCCAGAAAAAGAATTCAGAATAATGATAGTGAAGATGATCCAGGACCTCGGAAAAAGAATGGAGGGAAAGATCGAGAAGATGCAAGAAATGTTTAACAAAGACCTAGAAGAATGAAAGAACAAATAGAGATGAATAATACAATAACTGAAGTGAAAATTACACTAGAAGGAATCAATAGCAGAATAACTGAGTCAAAAGAACGGATAAGTGACCTGGAAGACAGAATGGTGGAATTCACTGCCACAGAATAAAATAAAGAAAAAAGAATGAAAAGAAATGAAGACAGCCTAAGAGACCTCTGGGACAACATTAAATGCAACAACATTCACATTATAGGGGTCCCAGAAGGAGAAGAGAGAGAGAAAGGACCAGAGAAAATATTTGAAGAGACTATAGTCGAAAAATTCCCTTACATGGGAAGGGAAATAGCCACCCAAGTCCAGGAAGCACAGCGAGTCCCATACAGGAAAAACCCAAGGAGAAACATGCCAAGACACATAGCAATCAAATTGGCAAAAATTAAAGGCAAAGAAAAATTATTGGAAGCAGCAAGGGAAAAACGATAAATAACAAACAAGGGAACTCCCATAAGGTTAACAGCCAATTTCTCAGCAGAAACTCTACAAGCCAGAAGGGAGTGACATGATATACTTAAAGTGATGAAAGGGAAGAAACTACAACCAAGATTACTCTATCCGGCACGGAGCTCATTCGGATTTGATAGAGAAATCAAAAGCTTTACAGACAAGCAAAAGCTAAGAGAATTCAGCACCACCAAACCAGCTTTACAACAAATGCTAAAGGAACTTCTCTAAGTGGAAGACACAAGAGAAGAAAAGGACCTACAAAAACAAATCCAAATCAATTAAGAAAATGGTCATAGGAACATATATATTGATAATTACCTTAAATGTGAATGGATTAAATGCTCCAACCAAAAGACAGAGGCTTGCTGAATGGATACAAAAACAAGACCCATATATATGCTGTCTACAAGACACCCACTTCAGACCTAGGGACACATACAGACTGAAAGTGAGGGGATGAAAAAAGATATTCCATGCAAATGGAAATCAAAAGAAAGCTGGAGTAGCTATAATCATAACAGATAAAATAGACTTTAAAATAAAGAATGTTACAAGAGACAAGGAAGGACACTACATAATGATCAAGGGATCAATACAAGAAGAAGATATAACAATTATAACTATATATGCACCCAATATAGGAGCACCTCAATACATAAGGCAACTGCTAACAGCTATAAAAGAGGAACTCGACAGTAACACAATAATAGTGGGGGATTTTAACACCTCACTTACACCAATGGACAGATCATCCAAAATGAAAATAAATAAGGAAAGAGAAGCTTTAAATAACACAATAGAACAGATAGATTTAATTGATATTTATAGGACATTCCATGCAAAAACAGCAGATTACACTTTCTTCTCGAGTGTGCATGGAATATTCTCCAGGATAGATCACATCTTGGGTCACAAATCAAGCCTCAGTAAATTTAAGAAAATTGAAATCATATCAAGCATCTTTTCTGACCATGCTATGAGATTAGAAATGAATTACAGGGGAAAAAAACGTAAAAAACACAAACACATAGAGGCTAAACAATACGTTATTAAATAACCAAGAGATCACTGAAGAAATCAAAGAAGAAATCAAAAAATACCTAGAGAAAAATGACAATGAAAACACAACGATCCAAAACCTATGGGATGCAGCAAAAGCAGTTCTAAGAGGGAAGTTTATAGCTATACAAGCCTACCTCAAGAAACAAGAAAAATCTCAAGTAAAAACTCTAACCTTACACCTAAAGGAACTAGAGAAAGAAGAACAAACAAAGCCCAAAATTAGTAGAAGGAGACAAATCATAAAGATCAGAGCAGAAATGAATGAAATAGAAACAAAGAAAAGAATAGCAAAGATCAATAAAACTAAAAGCTGGTTCTTTGAGAAGATAAAATTGATAAACCATTAGCTAGACTCAACAAGAAAAAGAGAGAGAGGACTCAAACCAATAAAATTAGAAATAAAAAAGGAGAAGTTACAACAGACACCGCAGAAATACAAAGCAACATAAGAGACTACTACAAGCAACTCTATGCCAGTAAAATGGACAACCTGGAAGAAATGGACAAATTCTTAGAAAGGTATAACCTTCCAAGACTTAACCAGGAAGAAACAGAAAATATGAACAGACCAATCAAAAGTGATGAAATTGAAACTGTGATTTAAAGTCTTCCAACAAACAAAAGTCCAGGACCACATGGCTTCACAGGTGAATTCTATCAAACATTTAGAGAAAAGCTAACACGCATCCTTCTCACACTCCTCCAAAAATTGCAGAGGAAGGAACACTCCCAAACTCCTTCTATGAGGTCACCATCACCCTGATACCAAAACCAGACAAACATACTACAAAAGAAGAAAATTACAGACCAATATTACTGATGAATATAGATGCAAAACTCCTCAACAGAATTCTAGCAAACAGAATCCAACAACACATTAAAAGGATCATACACCATGATCAAGTGAGATTTATCCCAGGGATGCAAGAATTCTTCAGTATACGCAAATCAATCAATGTGATACACCATATTAACAAATTGAAGAATAAAAACCATATGATCAACTCAGTAGATGCAGAAAAAGCTTTTGACAAAATTCAACACCGATTTCTGATAAAATCTCTCCAGAAAGTGGACATAGAGGGAACCTACCTCAACATAGTAAAAGCCATATATGACAAACCCACAGCAAACATCATTTTCAATGGTGAAAAACTGAAAGCATTTTCCTCTAAGATCAGGAAAGAGACTAGGGTGTCCACTCTCAACACTATTATTCAACATAGTTTTGGAAGTCCTAGCCATGGCATTCAGAGAAGAAAAAGAAATAAAATAATACAAATTGGAAAAGAAGAAGTAAAACTGTCACTGTTTGCAGATGACATGATAATATACATAGAGAATCCTAAAGATGTCACCAGTGAATTTGGTAAAGTTGCAGGATACAAAATTAATGCACAGAAATCTCTTGCATTCCTATACACTAATGATGAAAAATCTGAAAGAGAAATTATGGAAACACTTCTATTTACCATTGCAACAAAAAGAATAAAATACCTAGGAATAAACCTACCTAGAGAGACAAAAACTTGTATGCAGAAAACTATAAGACACTGTTGAAAGAAATTAAAGATGATACCAACAGATGGAGAGATATACCATGTTCTTGGACTGGAAGAATCAATATTGTGAAAATGACTATACTACCCAAAGCAATCTACAGATTCAATGCAATCCCTATCAAATTACCAATGGCATTTTTTACAGAACTAGAACAAAAAAATCTTAAAATTTGTATGGAGACACAAAAGACCCCGTACAGCAAAAGCAGTCTTGTGGGGGAAAAAACGGAGCTGGAGGAATCAGGCTCCCTAACTTCAGACTATACTGCAAAGCTACAGTAATCAAGACAATATGGTACTGGCACAAAAACAGAAACATAGATCAATGAAACATGATAGAAAGGCCATATGGTAAACCCATGCACCTATGGTCAACTAATCTATGAGAAAGGAGGCAAAGATATACAATGGAGAAAAGACAGTCTCTTCAATAAGTGGTGCTGGGAAAACTGGACAGCAACATGGAAAAGAATGAAATTAGAACACTCCTTAACACCTACACAAAAATAAACTCAAAACAGATTCGAGACCTAAATGTAAGACCGGACACTATAAAACTCTCAGAGGAAAACATAGGAAGAACACTCTTTGACATAGATCACAGCAAGATCTTTTTTGATCCACCTCCTAGAGTAATGGAAATAAAAAACAAAAATAAAAAAATGGGACCTAATGAAACTTCAAAGCTTTTGCACAGCAAAGGAAACCACAACAAGACGAAAAGACAACCCTCAGAATGCGAGAAAATACTTGCAAACGAATCAACGGACAAAGGTTTAATTTCCAAAATATATAAACAGCTCAGGCAGATCAATATTAAAGAAACAAACAACCCCATCCAAAAATGGGAAGACCTAAATAGACATTTCTCCAAAGAAAACATACAGATGGCCAAGAAGCACATGAAAAGCTGCTCAACATCACTATTATTAGAGAAATGCAAATCAAAACTACAATGAGGTATCACCTCACACCAGTTAGAATGGGCATCATCAGAAAATCTACAAACAACAAATGCTGGAGATGGTGCGGAGAAAAGGGAACCCTCTTTCCCTGTTGGTGGGAATGTAAACTGATACAGCCACTATGGAGAACAGTATGGAAGTTCCTTAAAAAACTAAAACTAAAATTACCATATGATCCAGCAGTCCCACTACTGGGCATATACCCAGAGAAAACCATAATTCAAAAAGGCACATGCACCCCAATGTTCATTGCCACACTCTTTACAATAGCCAGGTCATGGAAGCAACCTAAATGCCCATCGACAGACGAATGGATAAAGAAGATGTGGTACATATATACAATGGAATATTACTCAGCCTTAAAAAGGAATGAAATTGAGTCATTTGTTGAGACGTGGATAGATCTAGAGACTGTCATACAGAGTGAAGTAAGTCAGAAAGAGAAAAACAAATATCGTATATTAACACATGTATGTAGAACCTAGAAAAATGGTACAGATGAGCCAGTTTTCAGGGCAGAAGTTGAGACACAGATGTAGAGAACAGATGTATGGACACCAAGGGGGGAAAACTGCGGTGGGGTGGGGATGGTGGTGTGCTGAACTGGGCGATTGGGATTGACATGTATACACTGATGTGTATAAAATTGATGACTAATAAGTACCTGCAGTATAAACAAACAAACAAAACAACTAATACTAAACTTTCTTTGGGTTATTTGTATGGAAGTATGTTAATATAAATGTTTCAGACATTACATGAAATTTCTAAAAATCTTATATGTTCTGGTATAATGTTATAAGTCATAATTCTAGTTATTATTTTAAAATGTATATCTCAGAAATAACTAAATTTCCTTGTCAATTGCATCATTATGAACTTTCATCAAATCTTTAACGGTTGTCATTTTTAAGTCTTTTGTCATTTACAGACAATTCTGGGTATACTCTGATGCTTTTGCAAATATGTTCCTATAAAAGGGTTTCATCTTCAAGGAATTCATGGAAAAGACTCTGACAAGTACAGGTTTCTGGTAACTGACTATACTGCTGAACTGAATGAATAAGCATTTTCAGAATTCTAATGGGAAACTGATGAACTCATAAAAGTGCTAACAAAAGATCAAGATAAAAAAATTAATTACATGGGACTGAGTGAACTGATGAGGATGATTATAATTTTTGTGACTTTCTGTTTGAATAAAAAAAAATTTCACAAGGATTCAGAGGCAAAAAATATACAAATCAATTTTCACTGCAAAGTAAAGGAGCTGTTACACTTAAAAAAAAAAGTGAAAAAGAAAAGATACATGTACCCCAATGCTCATAGCAACACTATTTATGAGAGCCAAGACATGGAAGCAACCTAAATGTCCATAAACAGATGAATGGATAAAGAAGATGTGGTACATATATACAATGGAATATTACTCAGCCATATAAAAGAATGAAATAATGCCATTTGGAGCAACATGGATGGACCTAGTGATTATCATACTAAGAAAAGTAAGTCAGAGAAAGATAAATATCATATGATATCACTTATATGTGGAATGTAATAAAAGTGATTCCACAAATGAACTTATTTACAAAACAGAAACAGACTCACAGACAAAGAAAATAAACTTACAGTTACCAAAAGGGGAGAGGGATAAATTGCCAGTTTGGGATTAAAACATATATACTACTATATATAAATAGATAATCAACAAGGACCTACTGTATAGCACAGGGAACTCTACTAAATATTCTGTAACAAACTATATCAGAAAAGAATCTGTAGGGCTTACCTGGTGGCTCAGTGGTTAAGAGTCCGCCTGCCAATGCAGGGGATGCGGGTTCGTGCCCCGGTCCGGGAAGATCCCACATGCTGCGGAGCAGCTGGGCCCGTGAGCCATGGCCGCTGAGCCTGTGAGTCCAGAGCCTGTGCTCCACAACAGGAGAGGCCACAGCAGTGAGAGGCCCGCGTACCGCAAAAACAAAACAAAACAAAAAAAGAAAAGAATCTGTAAAAGAATAGATATATGTATAACCGAAAAAAATAAAAACAGTGTAAACAGAAAAAATAAAACCTCTGTTCTTAAAAAAAAGAATCAATGGAAATTTTAGAACTGAAAAATGCAATATCTAAAATTTAAAAATTAATTGTATGGGCTTATCAACAGAATGAAGAAAACAGGAAAGAGTTGGTGAATTTAAAGAGAGATCAACATAAAATATCCAATGTGAAGAGTAGAGAGAAAAGTGATAGAGCCTGTAGGATAATATCAAGAGACTTAACACACATGCAATTGTAGTCCTAGAAATAGAAGAGAGATGAAATAGGGTAGAAAAAAATATTTGAAAAAATAATGACCAAATAATCCCCAAATTTGATGAAAGACATAAACTTGGACACCTAAGAATCATACAAACCTCAAGCAGGTTAACTAAAATAAAACCATGTCAAAGAACATTAGAGTCAAACTGCTAGAAATCAGCGATAAAGAGAAAATCTTGAAAGCACACAGAGAAAACCAACATATTACAAAGAGGGCAATAATGATTCAAATGACCTCTGATTTCTCATGTTAGAAAGAGTGGAGGCCAGTAGACACTGGATGAACATCTTGCAAGTGCTGAAAGAAAAAAAAAAAAAAACTGTCAGCCCGGAATTCTATATCCAGCAAATATATACATCAAATATTCAGACAAAATCAAGATTTTTTCATACAAAAGAAAACTAAAAGAATTTGTCACCAGCAGAGCTGCACTAAAGAAATGCTAAAGGAAGTTCTTCAGGCTGAAGAGAAATGATACCAGATGACAATATGGATCTTTAGGAAGGAATTAAGAGCAACAAAAATCACAAATATCTATGAAAGACTTCTTAAACTTTCTTTCAAATATATTTGACTATTCAAAGCAAAAATTGTAATACTGCCTTGCATTTATAACTTTTGTAGCTGTCATATGTCATATAAAGGAAATCTTATATGTCAGATGTCACATAAAAGAAATGGGGGAAGGATAATTGTTGTTTACTACAACAAAATAATTCTGCAAGGAAGAGTCTTGTATGTATATATTTGCCAACTTTTGTAGGAACATCTAGAAAATGTAGAATTTCTGGATAAGTGAATATACACAATTGCAATCTTGATTGATTATGTCAAATTGTCTCCCAAAAGATGACTGGTTGATACATCTACTAGTATTATTGATAGCCCATTTACCTACCCTCAATAACCCAAGGTTTTAATCAAGCTTTAAAGTGTTTGCCAATCTAATAGGTGAAACATGGCAACTCATTTTTAATTTAATCTCTTATCTTTTAGTTACCATTAAGTTTGTCATCCAGTTTTATTTCTTTTCTGAGAACTGTCCTATATCTTATTAATATGTGAAACAAAGGAAACTAGTCTTTATCTACATATATGCTGCAAATGTTTCCCCTCACTCTGTCATCTGCCTTTTGACTTCTTTTTCATACAAAATATTTAAATTTTCAGATAGCCAAGGTTAGGGTGAAGTTCTTAAAAGGTCAAATTTATGAAAATTTCATTTTATGGTTTCTAAGGTTTTGTCCAAACTTAGAAAGATCTCTACTTCATGACTCATTTTATTTTTTTTTAATGTTTATTGGAGTATAATTGCTTTACAATGGTGTGTTAGTTTCTGCTTTATAACAAAGTGAATCAGATATACATATACATATGTTCCCATATCTCCTCCCTCTTGAGTCTCCCTCCCTCCCAACCTCCCTATCCCACCCATGCAGGTGGTCACAAAGCACTGAGCTGATCTCCCTGTGCTATGCGGCTGCTTCCCACTAGCTATCTATTTTACGTTTGGTAGTGTATATATGTCCATGCCACTCTCTCACTTTATCACAGCTTACCCCTCCCCCTCCCCATATCCTCAAGTCGATTTTCTAGTAGGTCTGCGTCTTTATTCCCGTCTTACCCCTAGGTTCTTCACGACAATTCTTTTTTTCTTAGATTCCATATATATGGTTAGCAAATGGTATTTGTCTGTCTCTTTCTGACTTACTTCACTCTGTATAACAGACTCTGGGTCCATCCACCTCACTACAAATAACTCCATTTCATTTTTTTTATGGCTGAGTAATATTCCATTGTATATATGTGCCACATCTTCATTATCCATTCATCTGGTGATGGACACTTAGGTTGTTTCCATCTCCTGGATATTGTAAATAGAGCTGCCATGAACATTTTGGTACATGACTCTTTTTGAATTATGGTTTTCTCAGGGAATATGCCCAGTAGTGGGATTGCTGGGTCATATGGTAGTTCTATTTGTAGTTTTTTAAGGAACCTCCATACTGTTCTCCATAGTGGCTGTACCAATTCACATTCCCACCAGCAGTGCAAGAGTGTTCCCTTTTCTCCACAGCCTCTCCAGC
>RJWK010052312.1:0-15674 GCA_004363435.1 Platanista minor | reverse complement strand
GATGAAAGGGAGGAGGGGCAAGATAGGGGAGGGTGATTAAGAGGCACAAACTACTATGTATAAAATAAATAAGCTACAGTGATATATTGTACAGTATAGGGAGTATACCCAAAATTTAATAATAATTTTAAATGGAGTATAATCTATAAAAACATCAAATCACTATGCTCTACACCTGAAACTAATATTAAAAATCAACTATATTTTAATAGGAAAAAACTTTAAAAGAAGAAACCATTTAATGTGGTAATATTCTCCAGCGGGCAATAAATGAATAAAGCTTTTATCCAAGTTTTCTCTTTATAATGCTGTTCCACCACTTGTTAAGCATAGGCTCTACTTTTAGTAATATGTACTTAGATTTCAAACAGTCTTAGCTTAATTTTACTTATGTTAGTAAAAGGCCCAGAATGCCTGTTCTTTGTTTCTCACAGTCTTTGTTTGTAAAAAGAGCAAGATACCTCAAAGAGTTGATGTCCAGAGAGGAAAATTCTACTAATGTGAACTGAATAGTCCTGGTTATCTCTTAACAAGATTCCAATAATAAGAATTTAGGGGTAGGAGGAAGGTAGGTGCAGAAACAAATGATTTCTCCTCAAAAGGCTTCTTGCTTCTGTGTCATACAATGGAGCAATTACTGAAGAAAACGCTAAAAGGGTTCTAAAGATCATCCCAGCGGTCGGTCTTTTAAATCATCTAGTGATTTTGGTTCTGCCAAGATGGAAACCTGGGCATGAAGGACTGGAAGGGAGGACAATGAACTGGAGACACACCCCCTTCTGTGTTTTTTTTTTTTTTTGCTGTACGCATGCCTCTCACTGCCGTGGCCTCTCCCGTTGTGGAGCACAGGCTCCGGACGCGCAGGCGCAGCGGCCATGGCTCACGGGCCCAGCCGCTCCGCGCAGCATGTGGGATCTTCCCGGACCGGGGCACGAACCCGCGGCCCCTGCCTCGGCAGGCGGACCCTCAACCACTGCGCCACCAGGGACGCCCCACCCTGGTTTTGAATACCAAGGCTACTTCAAAGTCATTGCTCTTCTCACTTGAAAATGTTTCTTCTTTTTTCTTTCTCTCTCTCTTTTTAAAATAAAACTCTGTGAAGAAATACAATGAGTCTTTGAGAAACCGGCCTTCTCTCTCCGTTTTTCGTCATAAGTACACTTGGTGCTGTGATGAGACAAAGGCACAAAGTGTTCCACAAGGTAAGAAAAATGACTCTTCGTCCAGGAAACTAGGAAGCCCTGTGTGTGTGAGAGTGTGTGTGTGTGTGTGGTGTGTGTGGTTGTGTGTGTGGTGTGTGTGTGAGTGTGTGTGGCTGTGTGTGTGTTTGTGTGTGTTTGTGTGTGTGGTGTGTGTGTGGTTGTGTGTGGTTGTGTGTGTGTTTGTGTGTGTTTGTGTGTGTGGTGTGTGTGTGTGTGGTTGTGTGTGGTTGTGTGTGTGGTTGTGTGTGTGTGGTTGTGTGTGTGTGTGTGGTGTGTGTGTGTGGTTGTGTGTGGTTGTGTGTGTGTGGTTGTGTGTGGTTGTGTGAGAGAGAGAGAGAGAGGGAGAAAAGCAATTTGTTAAAGGATACCCCAGTCATCTTCATTTTCTGATAAAGGTGAGTGATTTGTTTAATTTAGGAATGTCTTATCAGGAGATATGAATCGCTATAGCCCTTTGCTTTATCTAAAATAAGGGAGCGGTCAGAAGATTCCCATACCTTTTATTTTATAGTCTTAGGACTACCAACTATCTCTACACATCAGCCCGAATCTGCCTAGACAAATGACGGTTTATAACATATTTCATTTTCTGACATGTGAAAAAGTCACCACTCTGAACTTGGTAAAGTTGCTTTCAGGGCAGTAAATAGAAGCTGTGTTTCATTTAGCGGATGATGAACTTACAGGGTCCTTCTATTGAAGAGCTAATGATGAGTGAATATATAAGTAGATTCAAAAAGGCTTAAAACCTTCACAAAGGTAGACCTAGAATAGGTTATGAAGGGAGCTAGGATAGTTTAGGCTTAAATAACTTAGGATTGACAAAACACACTGGCCCGCGAGCGTGCTCCTTCAGTATCTGTGTCTTCATCCTGTTTCAGATATTGAATATGACAGTGTGATATTTATTAGAGGTTGATGTTCTGATTGTTTCCAGAGACCACAGGATTTGTTAACAGGACACAGGCAATATTGGTAGGAGAATCAACAATAACAACAATGAAGTGGGGCTTCCCCGGTGGTGCAGGGGTTGAGAGTCCGCCTGCCGATGCAGGGGACGTGGGTGAAGATCCCACAGGCCGCGGAGCGGCTGGGTCCGTGAGCCATGGCCGCCGAGCCTGTGCGTCCGGAGCCTGTGCTCTGCAACGGGAGAGGCCACAACAGTGACAGGCCCGCGACCGCCAAAAAAACAAACAAGAAAACCAAAGAATGAAGTGGACCTATTGAGTGGGCTGAAGTTTTTTATAGACACAGTGGGTTTCACGTCCTAAATTCTTAGACAGAATTCAAGTGACTTGCTATCCTGTGCACAAAGACGTACCCTTCAACCTGCAAACTAGAGAGGCTCCACAGCTGTGGAGCTGGGTTCATTTAACAAAGATGGCTGAAGCCCTTTTTTTCTAGATGGTCTCTTGTACAGCTATCATTACCCGAATCTGGGTGAAACACAGGCAGAAACCTCACTACTGGAAATTTTACTGAGGGGTGACAAAGACGCTCTCCTCACCCTAACCTTTAGCCAGGTTCCTCCTTCTTGACCAAGGCTAGTTTTTTGTTTTTTTGTTTTTTTGCGGTACGCGGGCCTCTCACAGTTGCGGCCTCTCACCGTTGCGGAGCACAGGCTCCGGTCGCGCAGGCTCAGCGGCCACGGCTCACGGGCCCAGCCGCTCCGCGGCACGTGGGATCTTCCCGGACCGGGACACGAACCCGCGTCCCCTGCAACGGTAGGCGGACTCTCAGCCACTGCGCCACCAGGGAAGCCTATTTGTTTGTTTGTTTGTTTGTTTATTGATTGATTGATTGATTGACCAAGGCTAGTTTTTAACAGCTCTAAGACGCATCCCTCTCCGTCTTTAAAGTGTGCACCTGAGAAAACACAAGACTGCCCCCCATATTTACTATTTATTTCAGTCAACATCTGAGGCTAGGGCCGCCATCACCCAGCTCTGTGGGAAGATAGAATCCTAACTTTGGTCACTGCCAGCAGACACAGCTGACCAGTGTCACATTAACACCGATCGACCCTTTGTCATTTTCCACTGCCCCCTTTTATGCCCTCATTTTCCCTTTTAAAATGATGACTCACCTCTGAAGAAATAAAGGGTGAGTTCAGTGCCTGCCGGCCTCACTCCTGTTAGAATCGTTATTACTGATTAAAGTCTGTACTTCCCACATTAACCGAGTCTGGTTTTGTTTATTGTCGTCGGGCGTTTCAGCAAATCATGGCATCTCCCAAGACCTCGGCTTCCTTTTCTATTATGTTTGTCAGACGAATTCAAAGTAGCCTTTGCCCTGTAATTCTCACACTCTACCTTTAGAGTAGATTATTTTTTTCAGATTTCACTCCAAAGGACTGGAGTGTTTCTAGGTTCACACCAGATTTGCATGTGTGTGTGTGTGTGTGCGCGCGCGCGCGCATGCGTGTATACAGGCATGAACAGAGGAGCATCTTAAATCTCTACTAGTCTCCACTTTCTCTTTACTTCCTCTTCTCTCCCAAAAAACTTGATGATAGAAGGAGATGGACCTGGCCTGGGAAATAGACACACAGAGACACACACGCACATCCAAACACATACACACAAAGATGGCTTCTCTTAGTAATAATAGCCAGGACCTACGGAGCTTACACAAGGGGGCGTGTCATGCATTGTTCTAAGTCCTTTAAGTGAGCACCTAGCCCAGAGCTTAACACATAAGCATTCAATAAATGTGCTGAAGAAATTCCGAACATTTGAAATTCATAAAAGTCTTTCTTCCTTCACATCTCCCAAAGAATTGTCAGTTTGGGTTTTTAATTGCTGGCAGGAATGGTTAAAAGTATAAGTATCTATTTGTGGGTAGTTTTCATTAATGCATAATTAATGAATATAATTAATTTCAAATCTTAGTTTTTCCTTAGCCTCTAGTGTCACCTTAAAAATCTTATTTGATTTAAAAAATGGAGTACTTTTACATAAAGGTAAGAATACATCTACTTTTTTAAAGTAGTGATCAATTTATCTATAAATTTTAAACAGAAAGATAGTATAAGACATTTTATTTAGGAGCAATTAACCCCATTTACACACTTAGTTGAACAGATTCCCTTAAACATCTCAAACTATACTTATAGCTTACTCTAGCCTATTCTCTCAAACATTTCAAACATCTGAAAGGAAAAGCTTATGACTTGAGCAAACAAAATCTAAGCCTTTAAGAAATTTGTATATGTTAATCCCAACCTCCTAATTTATTTATATTAACATATAGATACTACTATATATAATATAGGTAGCCAACAAGGACTTAGTGTATAGCACAGGGAACTCTACTGAATATTTTGTAATAACCTATAAGGGAAAAGAATCTGAAAAAGAACATGTAACTGAATCACTGGGCTGTACATCTGAAACCAACACAACACTGTAAATCAGCAATATACATAAAATTTGGATAAATCTAAAAAGATAAATCTAAGGAAGACCAAAAGACAGTCTACCTTTAGAGTTATTTCAAATTGTTTCCTTTCCCTTAGTGAATCCCCATCCACCTTCCTCTGAACCTAATTGGAGTCACAAAATATAACGTAACATTCTTACAGAGTTTGGAGCACTCTCTTAGAAGCGCCTTTATTATTTCTGTTTAAGCCACTGTGTTTTCATTTTTGAGGAATGCTTCGAGAAGTTTAAAACTCTTTCATCCCTGAAATTTTGGCTCGGTTTGTCAGAGGACTGGATAAGAGGCATGAAGGTGATCACACTTTGCTTCAATGTTTTCTTCTCTTTTTTTAAACATGTAGTCTGCCTTTACTTTCGTTGGGGCAATTTTCATGCTCTGGATAATAGCAGTTTACATAAGCCTTTGTTCTAGTCTCTTCATGCATTTTGTCATTCGCTCTCTTTTTTTGTTTTTTTTATATCCTTACCACTCTTTGCATTCATTTTTCTTCTCCTAGATTCCAGTAGAACGCAAATGTCATCACCTTGTATTTTTCTCAGTGTTTTTATGATTTTCAAGCCAGCTGGCAGGTTTCTAATCCACAAAAGGTCTGTTGGGTGAGACGATCTGGGGAGAAATCTAGACAGTTATACTTAGTAGCCCCTTTCTCTTTAGAGTTCTGCAAAACCTGGTTTAAAACTTTGTCAGTTCTTTTTGTACCGAGACAGCAAGTCTTGTGTTTAACTCAGAAGTAATGTTAGTATTCTTAATTTTATTTATAAGACTTACAATTTGATGAGTCAGTGCCAGTTTGGGGCCAGTAGATGCAAACAATTATGTAAAGAATGAATAAACAGCAAGGTCCTACTCTATAGCACAGGGAACTATATCGAGTCTCCTGGGATAAACCATAATGGAAAAGAATATTTTAAAAAAAGAATGCATATATGTGTATAACGGAGTCACTTTTCTGTACAGCAGAAATTAGCACCATATTGTAAATCAATTATACTTCAATAAAAATTTTTTTTTTTTAATTGATGAGTCAAATGTGTTTGTAGTAGGGATATGAACTGTATGTACTATAGTAGCAGAGTGTTATTAAAAAAAAAAAAAGTATACAGGGCATTTGGCTTTGTCTTTCTAAACAAAAGCTCACACTGGCCATTTAGGGTCTGAACCTCATAGTTATGAATATTACTGTAAAGACTGCTGAACTCAATTCAGTGATGGGAAGATATAAATGAGATGTGAGACATTCAAGAGTCTCTTTAGAGAATCCCATGGAGAGATACAAAGAAGACAGAGAGCTCCTTCTATGAAGACCAATGATCTGCAATCTATGTCACTTTGTTTTAAAATTTGTGTTCTAGAAAAGTGCTTTATGATTACGTGTGAGCCAGGACCCATAAAGAAAATGGGTATTGGGTAGATTTACGCATTCTGTGCAAATTAGGATTGCAGGAGGTAGCTTCAGAAGACAAGGTGTTGAAATTTAGGGAACTGGTCAAGTGGGGAAAAAAACAATCTCTCCTGGTGAAAAAACAATCAGAAAAATAATGCTATCAAAACCCAGAGGAATTGTTGCCCTAATATATGTCTTGTTTCTGCTCTGGGCCGTGGAAAATAATTAATATAAGACACTGAGTACAGAAGAATGTTCCCAAGGTCTTGTAAGGACTTAGCATAAAATTGTCATAAGGGATATCTCCTCTTTAAAATAACACTATTTAATGAGTTATTATTGGCACATAGTATGCTGAGACATTGTGTTACATACCAATGCTAGCTTGGGATTGCTTAATATTTTATAGTTTACACTGTATCATCACATACTTTGCCTCATTGGAATCTGTCACTAGTCCTGAAAACAGATGAAAAAAATTGTAGGTTATAGGGGTTATGTGACTTCACGTGGTCATATAGTAGATATGGTCCAGTACTTTCACTAAAATCTTAGCCTCTGATTCCTCGTCCAGCTAGCTGGCTTTCCGCCAGCACCCTTTTATTTTTTTTTCCCACACCGTGCTGTCAAGTGGGATCTTAATTCCCTGACCAGGGATCGAACTTGTGCCCCCCTGCATTGGAAGCTCAGAGTCTTAACCACTGGACCACCAGGGAAGTCCCAGCACCCTTTTCTTAAAGCAGTAGTACCAGTGGAAAGTCTTAAACTCAAGGACAAAAACGTGAAGAAAGAACCACGTCTCATGATTAGGAGTTTCCTAAATAAAGGCTATATTTGGCAAACTGGCCCATGGACCAAATATACCCCACCACCTTTTTTTTTAGTAAACAGAGTTCTCTTAGAACACAGCTACTCTCATTTGTTTATGAATCGTCTGTGGTTATTTTAGCTACAACAGCAGAGATGAGTAGTTGCCATAGAGACAACGTGGCCTTGCAAAATCGAAAGTATCTGCTATCTGGAGAGAGTATGTGAACTAATAGATTTAGTATTAGCAAGAATAGCATGAAAGAGACATACTTTTGTGGTGAGCAGAAGGGAAAGCATCCCCCTCTCGTGGGAGACTGGAAAGTGTGGGCATCTCTTCTTCCCTTTTTTGTTGCCTGAACAGTTACTGACGTGAGTGTAAGGTTTGGTCAGGCAGTGTGTGTGTGTGTTCCATCCCTCTTGGGCTCTGGTTTTTTAGGAAACAAGTAATTTAACTTTTCAGGAAGGAATATGTCAAAACATGAGAAAAGAAGAAAAGCAGATTGATTCTGAGGAAAACGGGTTTGCTGCATGCTTTGCTCCTCAACATGTTCTGTGAAATGAAACCCCATCTGTGTCTAAACTGTTCCTCAAACCAAAAAGCAGGTGAAGGCCAGAAGAATGAAAATAGCATCTTACTTAGTAAGTGGAGGACTCACTTAGAAAGTAGACTTTCAGAGGCCTCTAGACAAGGTCAAATGATGGCTGTATAAAACAATAATCTCCTCCTGTTAATATAAGCTGCATTATGTGCTAGTCTGAAAACTACTCTCATATAAATGACATACATGAATGCCACATTTTCATGAATACAATATGATATGGTCAACATAAACAATGAAATAAGTTCGTCTTTTTTTTTTTTTTTTTTTTTTTTTATTCTGAAGTCACTTTAAAACCTTGCACTGTCTCTAAGTTGCACTAATTAATATTTGACCACATGGATGAGGGTAAATCAAGGTTCCTATTTTCCAGAATGTGAATGAAATGAAACGTTTAACGTGCCAGCATGTAGAATTTTATATTGCCTCTAGTCTTTAAAAAAACAAAGCGAGCCTTTAAGTTAATAATTTCCTTTTACAGAGGTAGAAACTGACATCCAGATGTGGTGAATGATTCTCATTCGCCTTTCAAGTAGCTGTCACTACATCACATCGTCTTTCATGCCAGTCCCTCTCCGTGGGAATGCTACTGGAGAAACGTAGGTATACTGGATGCTAGCTAAGTATAAACCTGCCTCTACAAACTATGAGTACCCAAGCTTTCACGGCCTCAGGGTTTCTTCTCTAGACAGTTTTTGCCCTCACAGTGGTTGAGGGCATCTCCTCCCCAAGCTTTCATGGGTCTCAGGGTTTCTTCTCTAGACAGCACAGGTAATGACCTATAAGTCAGCACGTATTTTGCTGCATGTAACTCCAAAATCTTACCACCACAAGCTTGAATCATAAAAACATTTAATTATCTCAGAGATGGTTCCTATTCGATGTCAGAGTGAAAATGACATGATAGGCAGCTGTGTTTTTGAGTCTGGGGTTCTGAGGCCAGGGCTGGAGACATGGGACGGGATGAGATGAGCTTGCTTAGGAGGAATGAGTAGAGAATAAAAAGGAGGACCGGTGGGGAGCCCTGGCCACCCCAGTATTTAGATATTGAGAACAGAGGAGAGAACTGAGTGGGAGAGCAGAGTGTGGACGAGAGAGATAGGGACACATGATACCCGAGAAGAGACGGGAGGAAGGGAGGAGCCTGTCAGGTGTTGGGTAGGCTTTGGATTGTCAGCAAGAGTCGGCTAATGCAATACCTGTTCCATGTTTTTAACTCCTTAAACTCCATGGAGAGTTTTGACTATTCAGTATATTTGAATCAAGCTGTTGAATAATGGAAACATTTGGGGTAGGGATGACTTTTTATATTCTTCGGAGCTCACCGCGTCATGACTACCTATTCCCAAAAAATCGAAGTGAAAACTTCTAATAAATATGTCAAGTAGAATATTTTCTCAGTGACATGTGGTGAAAGGTAATGAGAGATTATTGCACTAAATCAGAAAAACAATCTGAAGAGATGTGTGATGAAAGAGAGTGGGGAGGAAGGTGAGAAAAGTAAGCTCTGTCTCTGTAAATGTCTAGATGCAAGGCTTTTCAGGCAGCTGCATATGAAATACGTAATGGTGTAGGCTCCAGCTATATCTCATTAAAGTACAGCGTCCAAGGCCCAAGGATCCAAAGCTCACTAGTTTATTGAAAACTCCTCTCACTCAGAGTCTGTTATCACAATCCCAGTGGAATGAGAAGAGAAAAGCTACATGTCCCAAGCGTGTGCTAATGGCCAGTCACTGTGTACTTTCACATATAATACTTCTTTCAGTACTGGAATGAATTTGTGAAGGGTGTGTTTCTAAACGTTTTGGAAGCAAACTGTATTTCAGAGAGGTTAAGTTAGTTGTCCAAGGTCACACAGCTAGTAAGTACCGAGGTCAGCGTTTGAACATCTGTCTGTCTGTCTCCAACTCATCCTGCGTCTCCTTTCCCATGGGGAGGGGGGCTAAGGCTTCTTTTCACACACTTAGGGGTGTGTAGAGCAGAGCAAACCGGTGGTCCCTTATCTATCCAGGTAAGTTTGGGGGTCTATTTAGAGCTGAGGTTGCTCACTGGCAAGAGTTCTTAACTGATGATTCATTTAGATAGATAGCCAGTCTGGGCGAGACTCCCCAAGTACACTGGAATCATGGGACCAGAGAAGAGAGGGTGCCGAAGGGTAAATAATTCTTTTTGTCTTGAGTGCTCTGGTGTCTAAGGAAACTGCTTCACCTCAGACTCATCCCACGGCTTCAGGTCATTTCCAAAGGACTCGAGGACTGAGGTGTGGGCCACATACAGAGATGCAAGTCATCTGGGAGCACCTTTATCACTAACTACACCTTAATAAGGCCAGCTTACTCTTTCTGTCTCTCCCTCTCTCTCTCTCCTTCTCTCTCTCTCTACACATGGAATCTTTACCATGTATATTCTTCAGAAGAAGAATATACACGTATCATTTTATGGGTTGAATTGCACTCCTCCAAAATTCACATGTTGAAGTTCTAAATCCCAGTACTCAGAATATGACCTTATTTGAAAATAGGGTAATTGCAAATATAATTAGTTAAGTGAAGATGAGGTCATTAGGGTGGGCCCTAATCCAATATAAGTAGTAGCCTTATAAAAAAGAGAAATTTGGACACAAGAGACAAGCGCACAGGGAGAGCTCCTTATAAAGACAAAGGTAGAGATGCTTCTATAAGTCAAGGAATGCCAGCAGGTGTGTGCGCGCGTGTGTGTGCGCGTGTGCGTGCGCATGCATGTGTGCGTGCGCGTGTGCATGTGTGTGCGCGTGTGTGTATGTGTGCACGTGTGCGTGTGTGCATGTGTGCACGCGTGCGCGTGCGTGTGTGTGCGTATGTGTGTGCACGCGTGCGCGTGTGTATTGCGTGCGTGCGTGTGCGTGCATGTGTGCGTGCGTGTATGTGTGCGTGTGTGTGCGTGCGTGCGCGTGCGCGTGCATGTGCGCGTGTGTGCGCGCGTGTATGTGTGTGCATGTGTGCATGCGCGCGTGTGTGTGTGTGCGCGCGCGTGCGTGTGTGTGTGTGCGTGTGTGCGTGTGCGTGTGTGTGTATGTGTGTATCTATTCCCAATAGAAAACCCAGATTGTCAGGGAAACTATCTCATCTTACACCCTGATTAATATGATTTTTAAAATTCTCATTGGGTGTGTGGTCAGCAAATACAATATGAATTTTAAGCCACCTTTTATTATGTTGGCTGTCATCCATGTATGTATTATAGTGGGCGGTGACAGAGGGAGAAAGGGAGAGAGAAAGCCGTGTATGGTTCAGGAAGAGGACGCATTGATTCCTCACTATCAGATCAGAGCTTGTTGAAGAACAGCATGCTGTGTGTGGGCAGGCACTCACCACCTGCATCTGGAGGAAGACTGGTTTTTCTCTAGGTGATGGAAATGAGTAGACTGTTTATTGCACAATGGTGCATCCACAGTGCTTGGTCAACCCCCCTGGAACAACATGGACCAGCTGTCCATTTTGGTCTTCAAAAGTTTTTTTGAAAGAGGAAGGCATTCTACTGGCAAAGTTACAAGTGATGTAATTCATATCAGTCTAACATTTGGAATCAAGCTGGTGGTCTTCTGCTCAATGTAGTTCTTTCCTGCTGCGTCTCAGACCCTCAGGTAAGTATAAGAAATCACACTTTGTAGAATAGAAAGTTCTAATCCCCTTGGGAACCTATAGGTGGACTTCAGATGGAAGTCTGTACCTCCACAGTTTATGTGCAAAATATTTCCTCTTTGTGCATGTGTGCATCTTAACAATGAGACACATAGCTTTCAATGGATGCCTTAAAGGTCCAAAAGGACCCCTTTTGCCCCCCCAAAAAATAACAAACATAAGCCAATACCACTGGAACTCTCAGAACATGTGTCCATTTGGCCGCATTTTCCTTTTTGCTGATGGTTGTCAAGAGGAGGTGACTGGCGTATATTTTTGTGAACACCATGCTAAAGAGCAACAGAGATCCCAAGCTTTGTGTGTGCAACATGTTGTCCTAGGAGAGAAAACTGCTCTGTGTTACAGAAACACGGGGGCACCTCAGAGAGGTTGGACCACACAGCGAGCTTCACTCTCTCTGGGCCACATGACACTGCTCACTAAGTTCATCAAGAATTCCAAGTCTTTAGAAGTTTTCATGTTTAAACTGGACCTTGTTTACACCTATATTCAAGAGCTTCCATCTTTGACAGAAAGTAGACATGATTCTAAACCATTGCCATTAGTCAGATGTCTGCAAACCAATGTCTTGTCAGAATTCTTCTCGGTTTTACACGGGAGGCTAGATTGAAAACTGCTTGCGTGCCAAACCAAACTAAAACGAGTGGATTATCTTGCTACTTGGGTAATCAGGGGTTCACAGAAGATTGGGACAAGAAACTGCAGTTTACTGAGGGCATTTCAGCTCCCCCTACCACCTCAACAGGACTTTGTCCAGACTCTCCTCTTACCTTTGTGCCTTGATTCTGGTTCTATGTGGCAAGATCCTTTGGTTGGTAAAACAAAATATGGAACAAAGGATTCACTGAAGTGGAAAAAAAAAAGTACTATTATGATACCCACCAGTTGGCTAACATCAAAACTGTGAGTATTCTTTGAAGAAATACAAAACAAAAAACACTTTGGAGAAATCTTCTTGTCTTATTGATAACAGACCTTGAGTGCCAGGGTCAAACATTATTTATGACTGTTGTTATTCTATTATTTTTTGAAATTACAAAGTAAAGGCCCAGATATAAATCTCTCAGGGTGGAGCTGGAGTTTTCCCAGCTTAGGAGAAAAAAGTCAAGTTAGACTTTGGTTATTATCCAGCCTAATATTTCTATGAACAATTTTAACAACTTTTCAAGTTAGCTTGGTGTTTAAGAACTTTAAAAAGTGGTAGTTAGGGCTTCCCTGGTGGCGCAGTGGTGGAGAGTCCACCTGCCGATGCAGGGGACACGGGTTCGTGCCCCGGTCCGGGAACATGCCACATGCTGTGGAGTGGCTGGGCCCGTGAGCCATGGCCGCTGAGTCTGCACGTCCGGAGGCTGTGCTCCGCAACGGGAGAGGCCGCAACAGGGAGAGGCATGCATACCACACACACACACACACAAAAAGTGGTATTTAAAAACACTAATAAGACTCAACTTAAATGAAAATTTGGAAAAGTACTAGTTTCATGTATGGCAAGAAAGGTATCCATATCCTAAATATATAATTACTTCAAAATAAATATGAACAAAGTTGCCACAAGTAAAAAATACCAGTAAGAAAAAAAAAAAACCAGGTCATGGAAGCAACCTAAATGCCCATCGACAGACGAATGGATAAAGAAGATACATATATACAATGGAATATCACTCAGCCATAAAAAGGAACGAAACTGGGTCATTTGTTGAGACATGGATGGATCTAGAGACTGTCATACAGAGTGAAGTAAGTCAGAAAGAGAAAAACAAATATCATATATTAACGCATATATGTGGAACCTAGAAAAATGGTACAGATAAACTGGTTTGCAGGGAAGAAATAGAGACACAGATGTAGAGAACAAACGTATGGACATCAAGAGGGGAAAGTGGAGGGGGGGATGGTGGTGGGATGAATTGGGCAATTGGGATTGACATGTATACACTGATGTGTATAAAATGGATGACTAATAAGAACCTGCTGTATAAAAAAAATAAATAAAATAAAACTAAAAAAAATACCAGTAAGAAAGGCAGTTCACAAAATAATACATACAATTTAATTATAAATAAATGAAAAATTTTCAACTTCACTAATACTGAAAGAAATTCAAGACACTCAGTTTTTATTTTTATACTATGGTATGTAAAAGTTAAGAGTGATAATACTAAGTGTTGCAGAAGGTTTAGAGAAATGGCTCTCTCATAAACGGTGTTGACAGAAAAATCAGTGTCATTTGTTTGAATGATAACCTGGCAATAAATCAGAAAAGCTTTAAAATGTGAACCCCTTTTGAGCAAGAAATTACATTTATAAACAGGTAACCTAAGGCAGTGATTGAGAATTTAGTGAAAAGATATTCACCAGTATTATTTACTATAATAATATTTATAATTATAAATAGTTGAAAATATTTTCAACTCCAAAACATAAGGGATTATTTAGTTGTGCTACTATCAAGTAATGGAATATGTTTATTGCATTAAATGTAGAATTACATTTATAACAGAGATGCTTTTTCTATGTTGCAAAGAAATAAAAAACAAATTGTAGTATAAAATTATTCTGTATACATCCATCTACAAAATGGGGGAAAAAAAATCTAAAAGCGTATACACCAAATGTTAGCAGTGGTTATTTCAATATAGTGAAAATATGAGTTGGTTTTATACTAAATTTTGCTTCTGTTTGTTCAACTTTTTCTACAATGAGTGTCCGTTATTTGTAGAATGAAGTATAGTAAAAATGAGTTTTAAAATCTTGTATATATTTTCCTTCATTCTTTTAGCATTAACGAAGTATTCGAAGAAGCTTTAGATTGTACTGTTTAGATGAATTTATGTTGAAGATAAAATTATGGAAGCACTTTCTGTTCCTCAACTCCATTGAAAAGGAGAATTTTGACAATTTGTGATCAAGTAGAATAAATATGTAAAATTTCAGGAATCTTGGTGGTGATATAAAAATTAAATAAATCTTAATAAGTCGATTGGGAATAACAAAAATTCCAGTTTGATAAAGTCAGATTTTCCAAGCGTCTGTGGAAGGTGATTTAATCCAGGCAGTGCATACCTGGCTAGTTTCACCAAACAGAAAATTTTTCTATGGCAAAGTGGTTTCACCTTTCAGGTTAGATTTCTCCTGTAACTGTCATCTTATCTATTGTTAGTTACATGGACAGTTGAAATCTTTTATGAAGTAACTAAGCAAAGAATTACTACTGCAGCCATAAGGCAGAAAGAATAGCAGTTTTACTTAACTATAGGAACACGAGAGAAACCTCCTCTAATTTCTATAGATTTAAAACTTTCTTCAGAATTCGCTGTGTTGGCATTAGCTGACCCTTAAATAATTCTGCAGACTTTAGCTGACTTCTGTTAGACATGTTTACTTCATAGCAGCTACATAGCTTTGAAGGGAAGGAAACTCTTTGATCAATAGGGACTTCGACAGGATGGTTTTAAAGAATCCTGACTACTACAAATTGTTCAAAGCAAGTTTATTTAGAGTATCTACAATTCATGATGCCAAAATTTTACAGTGTGCCTCAGGAGAGTAGAGGTGTCCAAGGAAACCTTCTTTTCTTGCCTTGCCCCTGGCCTGGTATCATTTTTTAAAATAAATTTATTTATTTATTTTTGGCTGCGTTGGGTCTTTGTTGCTGCGCGGGGGCTACTCTTCGTTGCGGTGCACCGGCTTATTGCGCTGGCTACGCTTTTTGTGCAGCACGGGCTCTAGGTGCACGGGCTTCAGTAGTTGTGGTGCAAGGGCTTAGTTGCCCCGCAGCATGTGGGATCTTCCCGGACCAGGGCTCAAACCCGTGTCCCCTGCCTTAGCAGGTGGATTCTTAACCACTGTGCCACCAGGGAAGTCCCTGGCCTGGTATCTTTAAGCAAGGTTCCATATGTGGATTGCCAGAGTCCTAATATTCCCAAACCTTAGTTTTGGCGTCAAGCAGTGGAACACGCCTTTGTGAAAGACAGAAATGGGAGAAAGCCTGGTAATACTTTGCTCAACTTTTCAACAGTGAAACTCGGATTTTCCAAAGGATAAACTCCCCACTTAGATTTTTTTTTTTTGCGGTACGCGGGCCTCTTACTGTTGTGGCCTCCCCCGTTGCGGAGCACAGGCTCCGGACGCGCAGGCTCAGCGGCCACGGCTCACAGGCCCAGCCGCTCCGCGGCATGTGGGATCCTCCCGGACCGGGGCACGAACCCGCATCCCCTGTATCGGCAGGCGGACTCTCAACCACTGCACCACCAGGGAAGCCCCCCACTTAGAACTTTTTATGAAACACTTATTGGATGTCAGGTTTTTTTTTTTTTTTTCTATTTATTCTCCTTGCAATGAAATAGTCAGCAAAAGTAATTGAACAAAATCATGATTATGTTCAGATCAATAAGTCTTTAACAGTCAACATTTACTATAGCCTTACCAATCATCTTCCTGTCCAGAGATGATCCCTTTTAAGACTGGTGAATATTCTAATCTACTCATCTTCATATATATACTATATATATATATATATATATATATATATATATATATATATATATATATATATATA
>RJWK010052311.1:0-15678 GCA_004363435.1 Platanista minor | reverse complement strand
TTTTGCGGTACGCGGGCCTCTCACCACTGTGGCCTCTCCCGTTGCGGAGCACAGGCTCCGGACGCGCAGGCTCAGCGGCCATGGCTCACGGGCCCAGCCGCTCCGCGGCATGTGGGATCTTCCCGGACCGGGGCACGAACCCGTGTCCCCTGCATCGGCAGGCGGACTCTCAACCACTGCGCCACCAGGGAAGCCCCATTCACTCTCTTAGCAAACATTTATGGAGCTCAGCACAACCCTGAGCTCCAGAAACACCTAAAGATGAGTGAGGCCTCTCTCATGGAATTCACTGTATCTCCAAGGAGCAGAGATTTTTTTTTTTTTAATTTTTTTCTTTTTATAATTTACTTCTTTGAGTCTTCGTTGCTGCCTGCGGGCTTTCTCTAATTGCGGTGAGCGGGGGCTACCCTTCGTTGCGGTGCGTGGGCTTCTCATTGCGGTGGCTTCTCTTGTCGTGGAGCACGGGCTCTAGGCACGTGGGCTTCAGTAGTTGTGGCACGTGGGCTCAGTAGTTGTGGCTCGCGAGCTCTAGAGCGCAGGCTCAGTAGTTGTGGCGCACGGGCTTAGTTGCTCTGCGGCATGTGGGATCTTCCCGGACCAGAGCTCGAACCCGTGTCCCCTGCATTGGCAGGCTGATTCTTAACCACTGCGTCACCAGGGAAGTCCCAGGAGCAGAGCTTTGATGCCTGCCTGAAACATCCAGAAATCTCAATGGCTACAAGAAATGGTGAAACTCTTCCCAATTACCCTACATTCAAAACCACATTCTTGGACTCCACAAAACTTGTACAGGGAATAACATAATTAATTATTAAATATTATTTTTTTGGATAAAGTTCATTTTTAATTTTTAAAATTTTTTTAACTTTTATACAGTTTTTAAAGGTTACTTTCCATTTAGTTATTACACAATATTGGCTGCATTCCTCATGTTGTACACTACAACCTTGAGCGGATCTTACAGCCAATAGTTTATACCTCCTACTCTCCCACCTCTCCCTTGCCCCTCCCCCCCACACTGGTAACCACTAGTTTGTTCTCTGTATCTGTGACTCTGCTTCTCTTTTGTTATTTTCACTAGTTTGTTGTATTTTTTTTAATATTCTAAATATATCATGTGCCTCTAGAACTGAACAGGAACTTCCATTTATTCACTTATTTAATAAATATTTATGGAGTACCTACAGTATGCCAGGCTGTGTTCTAGGCTCTAGGAATATAGTGGTAAACAAAACAAATAATGTTCTAGAGATATGCAACAAACAAACAAGAAAAACATCAGCACAAACTATTAAATATCAGACCATGGTCAGTGCTGTGTAGACAATGGAAATAGAATAAAGTGAGAGAGGGTTCTGTATCCACTATAAAGTGGGTTGTCAGCAAAGACCTCTCTGGGGAGGTGACATTTAGCTCAGACCCAAAGGACAGGATGGGTCCAGCCGTGTGAAGATCAGGGGCAGAGCTTCCAGGCAGAGGGAACAGCGAGTGCAAAGGGCCAAAGTAGAAATGGTCCTGTACTCAAGAGAGCTAGAGTGGCCATAGTAGTGTGAATAAGGACGAGAGAGCCACGGAGATGGGGTCCAAGAGGTAGGCAGGGAGCAGATTATAGAAAGCTTTAATTAGGGTCATGGTCAGGAGTTTGGATTTTAAGTGCTGTAGCAAGCTACTGGAGGAGACGACATTGTTTTTAAAAAGAAGAATGCGGGCTTCCCTGGTGGCGCAGTGGTTGAGAGTCCGCCTGCCGATGCAGGGGACACGGGTTCGTGCCCCGGTCCGGGAAGATCCACATACCGCGGAGAGGCTGGGCCCGTGAGCCATGGCCGCTGAGCCTGCGCGTCCGGAGCCTGTGCTCCGCAACGGGAGAGGCCACAACAGTGAGAGGCCCGCGTACCGCAAAAAAAAAAAAAAAAAAAAAAAAAGAATGCTTTGGGGACTTCCCTGGTGGTCCAGTGGTTAAGAATACACCTTCCAATGCAAGGGATCCAGGTTTGATCCCTGGTTGGGGAACTAAGCTCCCACATGCCACAGGGCAACTAAGCCTGCGTGCCGCAACTACTGAGCCCGCACATCCCAACTAGAGAGCCCGCACACTGCAGCTACAGAGCCCACGTGCTCTGGAGCCCGTGTGCCACAACTAGAGAGAAGCCCACATGCCGCAACGAAAGATCCCACAACTGAGACCAGACGCAGCCAAAAATGAATGAATGAATGAATGAATGCTTTGGTTGCTGAGTGGAGAGATTACAAGAGGACAAGAATGGAAGCAGAGAGAACAGTCAACCTGCAGAGCCTGGGAAAGAAATAAAGGAGGCTTAGACCAGGTCATGGCAATATACCTGGAGAGAAGTAGATGGATCTGGGATATATTGGGTTGGCCAAAAGTTCATTTGGGTTTTCACTGTTTTTCAACATCTTACAGAAAACCCCAAATGAACTTTTTGGCCAACCTAATATTTGGAGCTCAAGCCAACAAGACTTACTAATGATTGGGTGAGGGCAGAAAGGAAAAAGAATAATGCCTATTTTTTTGGATTAGCATCTGGATAGATTAGAATGGAGATAGATTAGAATAGATTTATGGAGACTAGGAAGACCAGAAGAAACAGGTTGGAGTGCTAGGGTGGAACTAAAGTTTCTGTGTGGACAGGTAACTTTGAAGTGACTGTTAGGCATCCAGGTGGAGGTGAAAAGTAAGCGGTTCTATGGAAAGACTGGGGCTACAGATTCAGACCTGGGAAGCCATTGGCATATGGGTGGGATTTAAAGCCATGGAAGTAGATGCAAAAACCAAGGGAGAGAGTCTAGATAGAGAAAGGGTTTAGGACATTGGGGTACACCCCCATTTAGATGTGGAACAGAAGAGAGGAATCAGGAAAGGAGAGTGAGAAGCTGTGGCAATGAGGTAGGGGGGAATCGGGATAGAATGGAGTCATGGAAGCCAAGAGAAATTAAGGGTCTTAGTAAGGAGAGGGTGGTCAGGTGGGTAAATGCCTCTGATGGTACAGATAGAATAAGAAAATCTTCCCTGGCCACATAGTTCCCAAACCTGGCTATGCATTAAAATCACTGTGGGAATTTTTTAACAAATAGATGCTCAGGCCCTGCTGCAGAGCTGTTGAATTGGGCAATCTGAAGGTAGGACCAGGATATCAGTACTTTGTAAAACATCCTCCAGGTGATTCTGGTCCAGCCAGGCCATGGACCAGGACCAGAGAACACTAATCTAGTCCAGCTCCTGGGCCAGAGACCAGGGAGACTCAGTAACCTGGGGTGATACCTGTACCAGGAGACTCTAGGATTAGACCACAGACTCCCTCTTACCTAATATGGTGCTCTGTCCATTATACTGTATTGCCACTGTGGATTGGCAGGGGAGGGGATAGGCTTTGCCATGTGGAAATAAGTTGTAGAATAAATTTAGCTCTAAATCAGGGGCTCAATTTTGAAATGAAGCCCAAGCCATGTGGAAAGTGTATTACCTCTGTGTAAGATGCCTAGAATATTCAAATCAATGGTAATTAGCCTTTGAAGGCCACCGTTGCTGTGGCTCCAGCCCAGTTCTCAATTATCTGTGCTTGGATTATCCACTTGCAGTGATGAAGATGTTGACTGCAGCCGATTGTTTCCTGACTCTCAGGACACAGCTGGACCCTTCTCTCCAGCAGCTCCTGCCTGATCAGGAACTAAAAACGAAAAGAGTTTTGGGTACAGAGAGAAAAAAGCTTGTTGAGATCAGGCTTCACTTGTGCTGTGTGAGGCTTTGGGAAGGGATGGCGGGGAGATTTCCATTTCTAACCACTTCGCGTGCGCCAGGCGCTGTGTTATGAACTTCGTGGATACAGCGACCAGCCACCCTCTCTCTGATCTACAATTCCGACAGGCCTCACCCAGCCAAATGGGCACGAGCCTTTCCTTTCTGATCGCCACCCTACAGCACACCACCCCGTGTAGAGAGAGGAGCCCTGCCTGCTTTAGAGACCATGATTCACGGTATCTTAGTTGGCGCGGGTTGGGGGGCGGGATGGCACAAGCCTCTCAGCCCCAGCCGTGCAGCAGGGTCAGAAGGAGCTTTATACAATCAGATGCCAGGACCTCACCCCGACCTACCAAGTCAGAAACTTCAGGGGCGGAGCCTAGGCTTCTGAACGTTGAAAAGTGGTCCTAATATGCAAAGATTAAGAACCGCTGATTTAAACTTGATCATCAGGTCCCCTGCAAACCTTTCCTCTTCCAGGCAACTCGTCATGACTGAGCCTTCCTTGTAACGCCATCGACTCACGTGGACCTGGGCCCCTGTGGTTTCAATGTGTGGCCAGGTCTGTTAGGCCTTCCCTTCCTGGCCTGTGCAGTGGAATCTTTTTTTTTTTTTTTTTTTTTTTTGCGGTACGCGGGCCTCTCACCACTGTGGCCTCTCCCGTTGCGGACCACAGTCTCCGGACGTGCAGGCTCAGCGGCCATGGCTCACGGGCCCAGCCGCTCCGCGGCATGTGGGGTCTTCCCGGACCGGGGCACGAACCCGCGTCCCCTGCATCGGCAGGCGGACTCCCAACCACTGCGCCACCAGGGAAGCCCTGCAGTGGAATCATTTTTTGCTTCACAAGGAGTCGGGTTGGTGCTGGTGCCCAAGATGGTTCCGAGGTTTGCTGTAGGCCCCAAGACAGGTGAGAGCCCAGAGGGCCTCATGTCCTAGTGCTCATCTGGTCTGGGGCCTGGACCTCTGTCCTTGGGAGGTAGCAGGGAGCCAGACTCAGGGGCCCACATGCCCGGAACTGGCCTCAGAAGAGAGATGACAGCAGAAGAACAGCAGAGAGGATACAGGTTCACATAGTTCATATCCGAGACCCAATGCTGAAGAGCCCACGGGTCGGAGGCCAGGCCACTCCACAGCTATCTGGCAGAGGCCTGTCTGACAGCAGAGGGCACGGGCCTTAGGGGCAACCAGACCATGACAGCCCAGCTTCCAGAGAATAAGAGCAGGCAACCCCCTCCTGAGCCCACCACCAAGGTCCCCTCCATCTAGTCTTCTCCTCACAGTGGAGGAGTCTACAGGATTTTTTGAGAGCCGGGCAGACCTCTGTGGGACCAGCCAGGGAATCAGAATTTGCTGTTCCTTCCCAGGCCCCTAAATGGGTGGGTTCCCCTCGAGGATGCAGTGCCCATTTGTCCTTCTCTGGAGTGGGATCCCACAGAGGATAAAACTGAGACCCAAGGGCCAGAAAGAGGCCCTCCCAGGGTGGCCTTGGAGTCGAGGTCAGAGGGTGGGTGGGTGCTCTGAACCTCCCTCTCATCCATCCAACTCCTGGATTGAGAGATTTAGCACTCCCTTCTTCCCAGCTCCAGAAAGCCCTGGAGTTTTAGAGCTGGAGGGACCCAGAAGGAAGAAGGGAACTAGCACATGTCCACCTTAGAGGTGCTTTGGAGCCAGCCCTTCACTTCAGGGGTGAGGAGATTTCCCCCGAAAGCCTGAGCTTGGAGGAGCTCTTGGAATGAGCCAACTCCTCACCATGCTCATGCCACTGCTGCCCTGGGGACCCCTGGGCGCAGCTGTCTTGGAGGGATGGGAGAGACCCAGGACCCAAAGAGGTGTGTGAGCTCGAAGCCCAGGCACCCCGGCTCCCCAGCCTCTGCTCTGCCACCAACCACAGCGGCCTCACCCCAGAGGGCACGTCCCCCGTGAAGGCCGGACAGGAGAGCCTGTAACGTAGCTGGCAGCCTGACGAGGGGCTTCAGCTGATCCAGAGACCCCTGGAACGCACATGTCTGTAGACAAGCCTTTACTCCACTGTCCCTCCTTCCGGGAAGGCCTGGCCCTCTCCACTCTATTAACCAAATCCCCCGTCTCCTTAAAGCCTGAGCACCTGATATCCAGCAGAATCAGAGATGCCTTCCCTGCCTGCTCCCCTGCCCCCAGGCTCTCCCACCTCTAAGCCCAGGTGCCGACTCACTCATTTCAATGACGCTTGGTGGAGTCTGGCTAAACAACTGTCACCTGTGTCTGCCTCAGTTCCCCGACTAGACTATATCCTCCTTGAGGGCAGGGACTGTTAAATATGCACCTTTACATTGACTCAAACACAGTAGCGGTTTACATCCAAGGTGATGGCCTGATCTGTAGATGACTTTAGACACCCGGGCCCCTCCCATCTTATGGCTCCTCCACCCCTAGGGCCTCACGTCGGTGGCATCCCTCCACAGAAGGGGAAATAGAACTTGGATATCCACAGCTTCAGAGAAGTCTTGGTCCCAAAACAGCTCAGAGGGGCCTGGAAAGTATGTTCTAGCTGTGCACCCAGGAAGCAGGGAGGATGTTATGGGATAATCATCAGTGGGCATCAGGCTGCCCACCCCAGCCTGGACGAGATGCCCAGCCCAAGTGATCAGTTAAAGTTTGGAGCTGAAGGAACCCAGAAGGGGTCTCTCCTCTCTTTGGCCCTCAGTTTCTTTGCAAATAAATGAGAATAAAGCACCTGGCTTTCCCACTGTACAGGGCAGTGATGAGAACAAAATGACAGAACAGCTCCTACAAGGATTTCATCCTCCAAGTACTTGACAAATGACTCGACAAGTAACAGCTTTTTGTACTGTTACTGACTATTATTGACACTAATGGGCCCTGCCTCCTGTTTGAATCCTGGTCTCCAAGAGCGTTCTCCTCTTGAATGTTCCAGCAAGTGTGAGGGACCCACAGCAGCAGAGGAAGGCAGTCATGCTGGGAGATGCTGGGCCCTCTCCTTCAGCTGTGCTGGGGTTCCCAGAAGGATGTGATGGGCTGGGTCGGAGGAAGGAAGACAAGGGTCTCCCTCACCAGGAAAGGGATGGCGGCATTCCCCCTCCAAAAGTCTTCCGGGATGCTGCCCTTGGCTCTCACCTGAGAAGGTATAAGGGAGAACTTGGCACAGGGAGGACCTAGCACTCCAGGGGGGTCTGAACGAGCTTTGCTTCACTCATGTGGAGCTGGCATGATGCGCAGCGGGAAGCTGCAGAGGAAAGAGGCTGCTGGCTTTGCTGGGAACTGTGGTCTCTGCAGGACCTCTGGATGTTGTGACTTAGGGATTTCCACCTGAGAGGGGCATCAGCTAGGGCTGGCAGAGTACCGAGGTGACACTGTCTGGGGCCTGGGACTAAGGGATCAGGAGAAGGCTCTGAGAGAATGGAAGGTAGACTCTGACTCCTTGCAGCTGCCAGGAGATGAGGGGGGTCTTGAGAGATTCCTCCAGACTGGAATCTGATCATCATCAGTATCCATAACTGAGGACCCCTGAAGGCCGGCCACAAGCTTGCAGAGAACATATGCACGGTCTACTCTGGGCATGACCCGCCGACCATAGCAGGATCGGGTTTGGGTGTTCAGACCACCTCGGGCTGATCTAGGATGTGCCTGAGTTTTGAGTGCTGGCTGGAGCCCCTTACCAGCAGCAGTATGACCTGGAGCGTGTCCCCTAACTTCATCTCTGCATTTGGGGAAGGGGATGCTGAAACAGTAGCTCTCTCACAGGACTGTTCTGAAGAACAGCTAAGACAGCCTCTGTGAAAGTGCCGGGCTTCCAAAGTGTTAGCTGGTCACACCATTGTGACCACGAAGGCTGGAAGGGACCAACACGTGGAGGTGTCTTTTCCCCTCCCTCTGGCAAAACCTAATTGACCCAGCAGTCTGTAAGAGCCGGGACTCTGAGGCCCTCCTGCAGGGTCTGGTTATACCTGCACTTGTACTAGCCAAGGGGAACTTGAACAACAACCTCCATTCGAATGAAGGGGGTGTGGCAGATGACCCATCTCTCTGTCCCCTCAGTGGACAAGGATTGCTTGATCACCTTCACTCGGCTGAATTTTGAGGACCAGCTTTTTGCAAGGCCCCTTCCCCCAGATATTGGCCTTCCTAATAATTCACCTGCTAGTCCTCACTGACCACCTTCTAAATGCCCATCATTGGTGTTACATTGGAAACAGAGCTAGTATGACCTGAGCACACACCGCGGGACAAAATGGGGGCGGGGCAAGAAGGCCCTGGCAGGATCCCAGGGGTGTGGGTGGGGAGGCCGAGTCCTTGCCAAGGACCGTATTCCACAGCTGGAAATCCACGTTAATAATGATGACAGCGAAATGCCAGATCCGCAGTTAGGAACCTGACCTCTTCCGGCTTCCCCGCCGCCACTTGAGGCTCCCTTCTCGGCCTCACTGACCTCATCTCCCAGGACTAGGCTGGGAATCCAGTGAAACCACACAGAGTTTCTGCCCTGTGGGCATTTCTCTGACTTGAAGAGCAAGGCCGGAGTGCACAGCTGGAGGTGGGGGGAGCACAGGGTGAGGCCCATTCTCTGTCCTCCACGTCCCTCTCACTTAGCTGTTCTGAGCAGGAGAGCGGAGAACTAGCTGAGCCCCAGAGCCAAGCCTTCACCTGGGAATGCCTGGATCACAGCAGCACAGAAGGACAGGCCAGGGCTCCAGGAAGCCACAGAGAGTGGCGGAAAGAGCACTGGGCAGGGAGTCCAGGACTGGGTTCCTCCTCCCAACCTGGCCACTCACTCCAGGATCTTGGGGAAATCAATCTCTCTCTCTCTGTCTCTCTGAGCTTCAGTGTCAACATCTGTAAAATAAGGACACTAATCCCTACCTCTGTGGTACTTGAGAGGACTCTGTCAGTGTCTGGTGCATAGTAGCTGCTCAATAAATGGTACCAGTGACTGCAGTGATGAAGGTGATCTCCAAAGCCCCTTCCTGCTCTGAGGCCTCTGCTCCCACCCCAGAGGTACCTCTCGGGCTCCCCCAACCACGGGACACAGCCACGGGCCCTCCGGAGCTCTGGTCTCCCTGTACCTTCCCCACCAGGGCTCGGCTCTCTGGTCCCTGTTGCTTCCCCCAATGAAGCTTGGATTTCATTATCTCATTTGTCTGGGCTCCTGGTGCCCTGCTGAAGATCATTTGACATGGGAGCTGGGTGCTGCACAAGGCCAGTATTAATCCTCAGAGCTTAGCCTCTCCCCTCTGCTGCCATGTGTGGAAAGCTGGCCCTGCAGCTGGCGTGGAGCCAGGCTGGCGGGGAGCAGGAGACCTAATCCCGCTTTCAGCTCTCCAGGGAGAGAGGCTCCAGCCTCAGCACCAGGTTCCAGCTGCCTTGGCCAGTGGCATCCTTGTATTTTAGCTGAACCTCCCACCCCCAACACCATGAAGGGTCGTGGCCCTCTGTGGCCCCTGGGGTCAGTAGGCACTGTCAGCAAAGAACTCCAGCATCTGCCACTGGCCACGAGAACAGCATTTACTAAGTGTGATAGTCAAGGGAAATTGTAATAGGTCTTGCACACACAGTAAACCAGTTCTTTACACAGGACTTCTCAGAGCCTTTAGTCGCTCAGTCGCCAAACGTATATTGAGCACTCGCCAAGTGCCAGGTACTCGGCTAGCTGCTGGGAATAGGTGGTGAATAAGACAAGTTTTATGCTCTCACGGGGCTTATATTCTAATGCAGGGGAGATAGAAGATAAATGTGTAAGCAAATAAGACCTTCAAATTGTGGCGAGCGCTATGAAGAAAGTAAACCAGTAAAAGCTAGAGTGGGATTGAGGTGTTAATGTGTGTTGTGAATCTCCAAGGGCAGGCAGAACTGCATTTTCTATGAACAACTCTCAGGACCGGAATTCCTTGGAAAGGTCTTGAGTAAACAAGCACTAGAATGATCCTTCTAAAACTCAGATTAAACGCGTCAAGTCTTTGACATAAAACCCCCTAAGGCCCCCCATCATCTCCAGCACGGCATTCAAGGCCTTCTCTCGGCTGGCCCCTGCCATTCTAGCTCATTTCCCTCCTCCGCTCTATAAAGCCTGCCAGCTTGACAGCCCCCCTCGCATTCCACAAGTTTGCCCAAAGGTGTTCTCTTACTTCTCAGGAAGGCCTCCCTCACTTTCTTGGCCTTTTTTTGCAAACACATCCTCACCCTTCAGGGCTGTATTAGCCCGTAAACAATCTGCTGTGTGACAAACAGCTCCAAAGTCTCAATGACTTAGTACCTTACAAGTTTATTTCTCACATCAAGTCCCCCTGAGTCGCTGGGGGCAGAGCTCTCCTTCTCCTGAGGTCTCAGAGCCTTCCACTGGAATCCACGTACCGGCCCAAAAAGTTCCTTCGGGATCTTATGGAAAAGATCTTTTTCCACAAGAGCTTTACGGGAAAACCCAAACGAACTTTTTGGCCACCCCAGTATATGGCCAATAAGCAGAGAAGGGGGGTGAGCGTGGAGGAACATGCAGGAGGTCTTGGGAGCCAGGCCTGGAGTGGGCGCATCATTTCAGCCCGCATCCCATTGGCCTGGCTGCAGGGAAGGCTGGGAAATGTAGTTTTTCTCTGAGCCTACAAGGTAAGGAGACTTGACTCATAACATTATCCGGGCCACAAAGACTCAGTTCAAATGGCACCATCCCCGTGAAGCCTTTCTGACCTTACTTCCCCTTAGCAAAATTAGTACAGAATAAGTTAAGGGTGGTAGCTTGGTGTGATAGAAAGGAGGTGGGATGGGAATTAAGGGGCCTGGGTTCATGTTCTGTCGCTGTAATTCATGAGCAGGGGTGGAGGGTAACCTTCCGACTCCTTCACTTGACCAGCTCTCTAAAAGCACAAGTTCCAGGACTTCCCTGGTAGTCCAGTGGTTAAGGCTCCGTGCTTCCACTGCAGGGGGCATGGGTTCGATCCCTGGTTGGGAGCTGAGATCCCACACGCTTCGCAGTGCAGCCAAAAAACAAAACAAAACAAAACAAAAAAAAAACACAAGTTCCTCTATAAGTCTCCATTCCCTCCTCTATAAAATAGAGTTGATGATGATGATAAAAATCACCTGGGAGGATAAAATAAGGCAATCCACATGAAGTGCCTGAGCCATAGTGAGTACTCAGAAATGTTATCTAAGGGGCTTCCCTGGTGGCGCAGTGGTTGAGAGTCCGCCTGCCGATGCAGGGGACATGGGTTCGTGCCCCGGTGCAGGAGGATCCCCCATGCCGCGGAGTGGCTGGGCCCGTGAGCCGTGGCCGCTGAGCCTGCGCTTCCGGAGCCTGTGCTCCGCAACGGGAGAGGCCACAACGGTGAGAGGCCCGCGTACAGCAAAAAATAATAATAATAATAAAAAAAAATGTTATCTAGGATTAACGTAAACTCTGAGAACCAGATCAGGTCATCAGTCCTCAGACCCTGGGGTGAGGAAAACCATTCTCCAAGAGATGCCCGCCCACCTCACAGAATGAACCAGCTCTTCTGCAGCTGTCAGCTCCGGCACTCGGGAGGCAGGGTCTGCACCATCCCTGATCTGGCCGTACCCCCAACTCAGTCTTCCGGCTGCCCTTTTCACGTCTTGTATAGTTTGCTCTCTGCCCTCGGAGTGGTCCTCACTGTCACACAGTTCATCCCGTGGAGAAGCGGTGCAACATTTGTCATCTTCTCTCCACCTCTCATTTTTTAGAGTCTCCCCGTATTGGTACCCATCCTAATAGTTTTCCTCCTCTGCTCAGCACTTAACTGCTTGCACATTTTCCAAACAAGAAGGAGTTAACGTAATGGTGGTGAAATTCCTCGAAACTAAGCACAAGCAGCAAACGTGAGAGACACACACGCCGTGACGGAGGAGACCCAAATGACACAGGAGGGCGTTAAGGCCCTCAGGGCCTCCAGTGAGACTCAATTTCCCTCTGGCACGCAGCTTTGTTCACATCTGTGAAAGTTTGGCGGCAGAAAGTTCACAAGGAGAGGAGCTTTCATCAGTTGTTTTTAAAATGCAGCCGGCCCCTGAACCCTCCTTCCCAGCCCTGCCTAGTTTCCACCTCAGCTCGGGGTTCAGTATTCAACAAGCTTCTAGAGCTGGGGGCCTGGAGGGGGAGGGGGCCAAGGCAAGCTGCCTCAGCACCATGGATCCTGCAGCACCGTCCACCTCATATGGTGCTGGCTTGCTCTTTGGGTTTTGCTTTTTCTATTCTTTCCTTTTTCCCCCTTTTCCCGGATCTCTTAACTGTCCTTCTATGTGCAAGAAAGAAGGACACTGTAATGAAGCAGCAAACTGCCCCCCAGTTAGCGACAAAGCAGCTTCCATCCAGGACTGGAGTTGGGGTGGGTGGCACACCACCAGGAAGTGGGCTTGGTGCTCCAGCGATGGCTTCTGACGGTCACCTCATTTCAGTAAGCAGTGGGCTGGGATGGGAGGCATGGGTGGCATGTGCTGATGAGTAGCAATAATAGTAATCCTTTATTTTCTGCATCGGACCCTTCTATGCCATATCTGCCAGACTTATGATATCCCTATGCTATGGATGTGACGATCCCATTGTAGAAAGAAGGAACTTGAGTTTAGAAAAGTGAAGCACCTTCACTTATTCATTCATTCATTCATACTCTGTGTCAGCTACTGGCAAAGAACTAACATTCAGCCCAAGTCTGTTCGTCTCCACTAATTCATGCTTCCTTGACCTTGGGCCTCAGAGGAACTTGCCTTCCACCAAGGAGACCCACATGTCAACATTTCTGTGCAACTCACAACAGCGTTAAACACATGCCACGAGGTGTGAGGGCTCAGAGCAAGAACTGGTTCCAAGGAGGTCTAGAGGCACACAGAGGAGGTGACATTTGCATGGGGGTGGCATGGAGTCCAGACACAAGGGGAGGGGGGTTGTGATGTGTTCAGGGAGAGGCGTACCCTAGGTGGGGAGCATACGTGGGGCCCAAGGGGCTGCCTGGGGACCCATGATGTGTTATTGACGGGAGCCTGAGCTCTCAGGCTCCGCACGGCAGGCTGGCATCTTAGAGGGCCACTGGCATGCTCTGTCAGACCCACAACCCCGGAAAGCCTGCCCCTCTGAAACAAGGCTGCAGGCAGAAGAGCTCCTACCGTCATCAGTGGTCTGTGATACCCCGTTCTCTCCCAGCACTGTCTCTCCCAGCACTGTCTCTCCAGCAGAGGCTGTGAGGCTGCTCCAGCTGCCTCCCCATCCCCTTCCTTCCCTCACCCCCCATCCTTGCTCTGAAACATGTTCCTCCTGGGCTTCTGTGCCCGTGGAATCATTGAATGCAGTCATTTATTCATTCCACATCTACCAAGCCACACTACGCAAGGCACTGGGGTTACAGCTAGGGTCAAAACAGACGCAGCGCCATCCTCAGGGAGCATATATTTGAACAGGGAAACACGTCAAAAGCAAATGCATGCGGTGGTGTGCAATACCCAGGTGCTCTGCAGCGTGCACAAGGGGCGTCCAGCCCGTCCTGAGTGGTCCCTGAGGGGTTTTCAGTGAAAGTGAAAGCTGAGCTGCCGCTGAAGATAAGATGTTAGTGGAGGGGGCAGATGGGTGGGAAACAGAGACCCAGACCTTCACAGGCCGGGGAGCTTCAGGTGCAAAGGCCCCGAGGAGAGGGAAAGAGAACCAGGGGAAGAACATGTGGTTCTGGGCAGATGGAGTAAGGTGAGGGGCAGGGAACGACTGGAGACGCAGGCAGTAGCCTCATCAGGAAAAAGCTCGCAGAAGTTAGAAAGGAGTTCAGCTTTCATCCTGGCGGCAGCACAGAGCCACTGCAGGGTTTTAAGGGATGGATTGGCGGCATCACAGAGTGCCCCAACTGGGCGAGGTCTAAAAAGTCATCTGGCAAAGTCCTCATTCTGCACAAAGAAGCCAGAGCTGGGAGAGGGGAAGCAACAGGTCCAGGATCACTGAAGTGGTCAGGACCCAAGCCTCCTGACACATAGCCCAGTGCTCACTGCCCTGGGCGTAGTCTAACTTCCCATTAGGGGGGATCTGAAGGTGCACGAGGAAAAGGGCTTCCGCTGCTCTGATGAGAGGAGGGCCTCATTCCCGGGGGGCTTCCATCTTACACAGCACACACGCTGCGTGTTCACTAGTGAACCCTGTGCCCTGATCGCCTGGAGGGTCTGCTCCTGCAGCCTGAGCTTTCCTGCTCACCTGTGGCTGTGCCTGGGGGCCCACCGCCCACCCTCCATCTCTGTCTCTGGGCAACCCTGGAGCCTAGCCTTCGGGACAGCTTGTGGTCCAGGCCAGCCGGGACTGGGGAGTTTGCGCTTTGTTAAGCATTTCCTGTCACTGCCTCATGAATTATTTAGTAAATGAAGATGAATTTTACAATAATAAGGAAAACCTCAAAGGGATGGGCAGTGGGGGAGATGGGGTGAAGACGTGCCCAGGATGAAAGCCCTTGCCCCTGAGGCCAGGATGGCTGGGCAGGATCTTATGCCAGTTTGCTCTGACACCACTCTGAGCCCACCGGCCTCTCCCAAGTCTGGTACAGCGAGCTGGTGGGATGGCTCAGGCAAGATGCACAGGAGCTGGATGCGATAACCCCCTCACGAAGAGGCAGAGGCAGAAGGAGGGCACGAGTGGTTGCCCTCTCTAAGTTCTAGAGAGTTCTGGAAACAGCCTCGGCTAGGAGTCAGTGAGCTGGATTCTAGTTCTGGCTCTCCCACTGATAAACGAGGTGTCCTCAGTTTTCTTAAATGTAAAATAGGGTTACTGGTACTTGCCCAGCCTATTTCACGCTGCCACGTGTGAATCACACGAGAAGGTGGTTTTGACAGCACCGATTTGAGCTATTGCGAGGCTGTGACAGTAGAGATGGGGACTGCGGTGGCGACAGGGCTGTTTCTCGACAGCTTGGACCATCACTTCACCCCTCCGGGCTTCTTTGCATACCGCAGGGAGTTGTCATGCTGCTTGAGATACTTTATTAAAACGCCTACCACTGTGCCGGGCACGAAGCAGGTGCTCAGCAGACGACAGCTGTATCACAACTGTTATTAGTTCCATTATCATCATCCTCATTGCTAATAGAATGCAGTCCCTTCCAGCCCTTGAATTCTTCAATGTGTCCCTGCTCAGGGTAGTCCCTCCTCTCTTCCAAGAAGAGGCTGACCTCAGCCCCTCACCTGCTCATTCTGGCCCCTACCCCATCTCAGAAGCCAGACCTGTTCACTCGGGGAACGGGTCTCAGGAGCTCTGACCCAGGCTGGAGCTTCTCTGGGTTTGGGGCAGGCCCTTCCTCTCCCCCAGCCCTGCGCCCCAGCTCCTTCTAACCTGAGCCTGACTCACCCAGCCAAGCCGCACATCTCTGCGCCTGAACGGTGGCCCCCCCGTGTGGCCTTTGACCATGCCCGGGTCTGTATCCCCTCCACCCTCTTTCTCTATGCCGAGGTCTCTGCCCCTCCTCAAACCCAACCTCCTCCTTACCCTGCGTTTCTCCAAGGCACCCGGACCTGGTAAAGTGGGTCCTGACAGCAGCTTATCAGTTTGCCCACAGCTGGACACCCACTGCTTATTTTGTTGACCCTGCAATGCCCAGCGCTGCCCTGTGCCTGGGAGACTGCCCACCCACCTCCTCCCTGCTTCTTGTCCTGTCTCCTCCGATTCCACCCAACCAGGCTTTCTCAGCCTCGGCACTGTTGACATTTTGGACCTGATAAGGGAGGCTGCCCTGTAGGATGCTTAGCAGCATCCCTGGCCTCTACCCGCTAGATGCCAGGAACAACGCCCCCAACCCAGTTATGACGAGCAAAAATGTCTCTAGACACTGCCACGTCCCCTGAGGGCCAAAGTCACCCCGCTTGAGAATCACTGTCCTAGGCCTTTCCCCTCTTGGCCCCTAACGCCCACCCCCAGCCCTCTCCCTGTGCATTGTTCCCTCTCACTGCCCCTCTCCCCTCCC
>RJWK010052310.1:0-15679 GCA_004363435.1 Platanista minor | reverse complement strand
TGGCGTGTCTTTGGCTGCGCTCAAGAAGGCGCTGGCGGCCGCGGGCTACGATGTAGAGAAGAATAACAGTCGCATCAAGCTCGGTCTCAAGAGCCTGGTGAGTAAGGGCACTCTGGTACAGACCAAGGGCACCGGCGCCTCGGGTTCTTTCAAGCTCAACAGGAAGGCGGCCACTGGGGAGGCTAAGCCCAAAGCCAAGAAGGCGGGCGCAGCCAAGCCCAAGAAGCCCGCAGGAGGGGCTAAGAAGTCCAAGAAGGCGACGGGGGCGGCCACCCCCAAGAAGAGCGCTAAGAAGACCCCAAAGAAGGCGAAGAAACCTGTCACGGCTGCCGGAGCCAAAAAAGCGAAGAGTCCGAAAAAAGCGAAAGCAGTTAAGCCGAAGAAGGTTCCCAAGAGCCCAGCGAAGGCTAAGGCGGTGAAACCGAAGGCGGCTAAACCAAAGACCGCTAAACCTAAGGCAGCCAAGCCAAAGAAGGCGGCAGCCAAGAAGAAATAGGAAGTTCCTTTGGCCTAAGGCTTAGAAGCTCGACACACCCCAAAGGCTCTTTTCAGAGCCACCCAAAGATATCAGGAAGAGAGCTGTTGGCACGTTTTAAGGGGGCGTGGCTACGAGAAAGGCTGTAAGTGAGGCAGCCTTCTCCGGTGTGGGTCTTGATGGTCTCGGCTGTAGTACAACGTGGCAGCCCTTTGGGAAACTAGTACTAATAGCGCGGTTAGGCTGACCGGGGCACAGGCCTGAGTGTAAACTTCTTGTTTTAGGCTCCAGGGTGCGGAGAGAGTGGAGATTGCTGGTTGAAAGTTGGCCCCCACTTCGCCCCAAAGGGCGCGGCAAAGGATAGCACAAACTTAGGAGCAGGTACTCTTTCCCCCACACAATATACCATGCATGCACTACGTTCTGTAGGTGTCCGTAGGCCACGAAAGTGAAATTTAAATGTTTACCCCATTGCACGAAAGATGGTTTGTCGTTTAATGAGCCACTTGCATATTCTTTGGTTAACAAGGGCATGCCAACAGGCAAAATTGGCATGTTTGCGGGAAAAATACTCCCAAGTATTTTAAGCATCATGGTTAATATAAGTAACAAAAATTATCAGGACTTATGATAGAGGACGAAGAGATTAAGAATTGTGAACTTTTAAACGGGTGACCCAGCCCAGCACATGTGCAGGTGGTGATTGCTTATTGGTTAGCTGCCCGGGGCGCGGGGTAATGCGTTTATCGAGCTTGTCCACCAGCTCCAGCTGGACATTAACACTAAGACTAGTTGCGGGGCCCGGACCAATGCACTAAGTTATCCAAAGCAAGAGAAGTTGCTTTCAGTTACAAACTTAAAGCAAAGCTAGCGTGCTTTCATTTCCTTTCATCTGCTTGCTGTGAAATACACAGTGCAGGTGCTTCAAAAGGGTATTTGTACTAGCTGTGGGTAGTCTAGTCTAGGCCCCTCTGATTGGGTCAAAGCACACTAACTAGCCAGCCAATGAAAAGGTAGACCTGCTAGTATCATTTACATTCCTGTTTGTGACGCCACAATAAAATTAATCCAATCATGAGAGAAATCTTACTTACCTAATTTGAATACCGCATCTATAAGTAAATGTGGCCTCAGCGGGGGTGACTCTTTTCCCAGGTGTTAGCGTTAGTGTTCGAATTTTTAACGCTAAAATGCCTGAACCCACCAAGTCAGCTCCGGCCCCGAAGAAGGGCTCCAAGAAGGCGGTGACCAAGGCTCAGAAGAAGGACGGCAAGAAGCGCAAGCGCAGTCGCAAGGAGAGTTACTCTGTGTACGTGTACAAAGTGCTGAAGCAGGTCCATCCAGACACCGGCATTTCGTCCAAGGCCATGGGCATCATGAACTCGTTCGTCAACGACATCTTCGAGCGCATCGCGGGCGAGGCGTCGCGCCTGGCGCATTATAACAAGCGCTCGACCATCACTTCCAGAGAGATCCAGACGGCCGTGCGTCTGCTGCTGCCTGGGGAGCTGGCCAAGCATGCCGTGTCTGAGGGCACCAAGGCTGTCACCAAGTACACCAGCTCCAAGTAAACTTGCCAAGTAAGCGATTTTACACCTAACCCCAAAGGCTCTTTTAAGAGCCACGCATGTTTTCAGCAGATGAGTTGTAATCCTTTCATTCCAAAGGCTATTTTCGGATGTCTCCTGCCAAATTTAAAGCGTTACTACTGTTGTTTAATGTTATAATACAGCTGCGTAGAAAATACTTATGAGGAACTTAGAAAATAACAGTGTGTGCCGTTAATTGCGCGCTCACTATGGGGAAGCACATTTCCATAGAACCATGATACCACATAATCAGATACCAATTTGCACTGAAAATGCCATTTCAAGTGTACAGCTTTCCTCTTCGTGTGTAGGTCTCCAAGTTGATCCTGAGGTTGATCCGGAATTTGGCGATGACCCCTTACCCAGAGCACGAAAGAGCATGCTGTGACTTAATGCTGCTCGGTGACTTAATGCTGCTCGGAGCTTTTCCACTTCTTTCCCTTTAAAAAAAAAAAAAAAAATAGACATGTATTTTTGGAAAAAATGCTGAAGGAAATAGGAGTTTTCACTGAAATGTTACACAGGTTTTTCTGGTTTTCTTGCTTTGTAATTGGTGCAGTTTCTGCTTGGGGCTCTGAGCAGCGGGTGGGGGAGGGAGAGAAGGAGCCTACACTATCCTAAAGGCACCGAGGAAAGGGAAAGGGAAGCCTTCAAACCCTGTCAGCTACTGTATCTTCTTTCCCAGAAAGTCAGATTTAATTTATAGTCCTTTGGGGGCAGCATTCAGCTTTAAAGTCCTCTGGGTCACAAGAGGGAAGCACAATACTCAATCAGTTAAGGCGCCTGATTAAGGTCTGAGGCCCCCTTTTCAGCACCCTTTCCGCTTTCCCGGATGTCCCCGAGCGTCAAGGACGGAGAGTAAGTAGAATGAGAAGGAAAGCCCTTTCTGGCAGAATGTGGCTTTTGCCGCACTAGGTAGGATAGGGGTAAAGATTTTCACTGCTGAGGAATAAATTTTGTCGGGAAGATAAATCTCTGAAAAGAGGTTCAGAGGGGCTGGGAGTGGCTGGGAGGAGAGGAATCAATGGTCAGAGGTCACCAAGAAAATTGCCAGGTTGATGAGGCTGGGCTGGGAATGAAGTGCTGGTTGAGATGGAAAATTTAGGTGGAGGGTATTGTTGGCTGAGTGAGGAATGAATTTAGAAACTCTAGGGTTCTCACGATCTCCCAAAGAAACAGGGATTCATGGATTATGGGGATAGATTTTCCATAATATGGCAAGCTGGGTACTTGGATGAACGATTAAAATCCAGAATAATATATATATATTTTTTAATTTATAAAAGCAACGATGAGCCACCACAAAATTAAGAAACTCTCGGTCCGAGGGGCTTGGCCCACGTGAAACCCCAAGCACCACAGCTGACTTCACCCAAACCTGCGCTTTGTTTTATAGGGTGTTATGTGACGCCTGGCCATGGTGGGGAGCATGATAACTGTTTCCCAGTGAAGCTGAGACACCAGACCAAAATGAACTAGAAATAAACACACAAACACACTCACCATAGATGATGGCAAAGAGTCTGCCCTGAACCTTGGTGCTGAGTAGATTCCACTGCTGAGAATTTGGACTACAAGCCAGACTTCACACTTACTTGTTTCAGCTTTAATACCACAAGGATTCAAAACACCCAGGCTGAGAATTTAACTTAGGGATATCCCAAACTGGTCTGGTGCCCCTGAGCACCTGGTAAAAGCAAATACAAATCCTCTCTGGAAAAATAAGCTTCATTTTAGGCCTCAATAAATTTTCACAGATAAATAGCCAAGAAAATGAATGAGCAGCTTCACAAACGAAATTAACCAAACACACCATGAAATAAGGCACCATGACCAAGAGCAACAGACAATGAAAACAAAAGCACAAATTAACAGATACAGACTTCAAGTGACTAACTTTAATATCTTAAAAAAATATATATGTGTGGGATTAAGAGAATACAAAGAATGATCATACAGATATGAAAAAAACAAATAGAAATTCTAGAAATATATATACATTTATTTCTAGAATTTCTACTTGTTTTCTATAGAAACAAATGTTACTATTCTATAATTAATTATATATAATATATAAAAATATAATATAAACAAATTTATATGATACATATAAAATTATATATATAACAATTATATGTATACATATAAAATTATAACAGAACTGAAATTAAAAGCTTACTGGATGATTTTAATAGCCAATTGGACCCAGCTGAAGAATTTTCATGAATTATATAACCAGATGACAAGGAATTATCCAAAATGAAAAGAGACGAATATAAAAGTGAGTTTAAGAGATCTGGAATTAGTAGTAAAATTGTCTGGCATGCATCTAATCATAGTAGCAGGACACGCAGAAAATGATGCAGATGTGAGATTCAAATGATCATGGCTGACAGTTTTTTAGAATTGATGGATTACTCATACAATGAAAAATAAATGTAGTGAAAAATGATACAACAGAAAGGGTTACTGTGTGACACTAAACTAAGCCATATACATTCTTACAACAAATATAATGATGACTTTCATAGGGCTGTGCCTTCTAATCTGTGTGGACACATGACATCAGACCAAAGCACTGTTTGCAATTCTTGGGGGGAGGGGACTTCAGTGATTGATTATTTACATGCATTTTGTATCTAACTAAAAATTCTGTTAATGCTAATCCATATTTAATGGACTATCTTGATTTTCATTGCATATAATACTATCATTAGCAAATAAAAAATCTTTGATATTCTTTCCAATAACAATTTCTCTTAATCTCTTTTATCTTGTTATTGTGTTAACTAAAATCACAAACTATTTCATATTAGACATGCTAATAGATGTCACCATCTTTTTCCTCCTTTTCATGGAAATAGCTTCGGTAGTTCATTATTTATAATAATACCTGTGTGTGTGAGCACGTGTGTGTGTGTGACAGTAGTCTTTATTATACTGATGTAGTTTCCTTTTAATTCTTTTTTAAGAGTTTTTATTAGGAATGACTTATGAATTTTTGTCATCTGATGAAATAATGTCCTTTTTCTCCTTTAACCTTTTGCAGTAAAGTACATGTAGATTTTCTAATGTTAATCTATGTTTCCAGTCCTAGGACAAATCTTATTTGGTCATGTTGTATTATTATCTTAAATAATGGCTGGATAAATTTTAATATTTTACATGGATTTTTAAAATCTCTACTAGTCATACATAAAATCATTCTATGATTTTCTCTTTTGGGTTTACCTTCATCAGATTTTGTCCTTAAGGTTATGGTAGCTTCATAAACTTCACTGTAGGGCTCTCCTTTATTATTTACTGCTGTATAATAAATTATCCCCAAACTGAGCAGCTTAAATCAATGAACATTTATTATCTCATTCAGTTTCTGTGGTCAGGAATCCAGAAGTGACTTAGCTGGGTGGTTATGACTCAGGGTCTCTCGGGACGTTGAAGTCAAGATGTAAGCATAGGCTGCAGTCATCTGGAGCATAGGCTCCAGACTGTAGCTGGAGGATTCCCTTCCAAGATGGCTTGAATGCCATCTTGGATGCCAGACAAGTTCCTGGTGGCTGGTGGCAGGAGGAACTCAGCTCCTTGCCACATGGACCTCTCTGGAGGGCTAAATGACTCTCTTCAAAACACGGTAGCTGTTATCCCACAGAAAGAGAAATTATATAGAGAAAGAGAGTGCCAGGAATGCCTTCTGCGACCTAGTTTCAAACATCACACACTGACACTTTTGCCACTTTCTATTCATTAGAAGCAAGTCACTTAAACCTAGCATATATTCAGAAGGGGAATTAGAATCCACTTTTGAGGTAAGGATATTTTTAAAATTTGTGGACATATTTTAAAACCACCATATCATTCTTTTTATGCTTTAAATACTTGAATATAAAAAGTATTTCTGCTTTAAAGATTAGATAGAAATAAGTTGTAAAATCACCTGAACTTAATACCTTTATACTTGGTAGATTTTTAGGAATTCCAGCAACCTAGACTATAATAGACCACTATCCACAAAGTCAATAAAACTCCCACATGATGTCCTGATGGACTTTTCTCTGAGATTGTAAAGGACAAAATAGCGGCCTCTGCAGTTAAATAAAACATTATCTCAGCACATAGCAGGTACTTTTAAAAATACTGAATGAATTGAATTAATTCATCTGAAAAATCCTAAACTGCAATCAGGAAAGCAAATCTCTGGTGCACGGTTGTTTTGGAATTCCAACAAACGAATACGTTTGGTCTTTTTGAAAAAGAAAACAAAGAAGAAAATAAATATAGTAAAAAATTAAAATTTCATAAAATACTGTGGCATATGAAAATAGGGCTTCCCTGGTGGTGCAATGGTTGGGAGTCCGCCTGCAGGTGCAGGGGACACGGGTTCAAGCCCTGGTCTGGGAAGATCCCACATGCCACGGAGCAACAAGGCCCATGCACCACAACTGCTGAGTCTGCGCTCCACAGCCCACGAGCCACAACTGCTGAAGCCCGCGCTCTTAGAGCCGGTGCTCCGCAGTGGGAGAAGCCAACGCAATGAGAAGCCCCCGCATGGCAAGGAAGACCCAACACAGCCAAAAATAAATAAATTAAAATAAAAAAGAAAACAGGAGAAAATAATAATATAGAAAATGGTAATGAAATTTAAAATTGACAAGAAATTAAAGGTAACAAAAATTTATTTAAAATATAGGAGTGAAGATTGATGATAAGTAAAAAAATACAATGTTTAAAGTGCAAGGTGACAGATTAAGAGTTAGCAGAAACTCCATAAAAGAAGAAACTAAAGTGAAAAATTCAGTTATGAAGGTTTATAAGGAGTTTTTGGTGTTTTTTTTTGCGGTACGCAGGGCTCTCACTGTTGTAGCCTCTCCCGTTGCAGAGCACAGGCTCCAGATGCGTAGTCCCAGCGGCCATGGCTCACAGGCCTAGCCGCTTCGTGGCATGTGGGATCCTCCCGGACCGGGGCACAACCCGTGTTCCCGGCATCGGGAGGCGGACTCTCAACCACTGCGCCACCAGGGAAGCCCTATAAAGAGATTCTTGATGTGTGTCAAAATGTCCTAGCAAATTGTACCATGGCAGTAGTTAGCATATTTATTTATAAATCAATTTATTTAAGAGATAGTCATTGAATGTGTCTGGGCTAGTCACTGGCATGGGCACTGGAGATACAAAGAGAAATAAGGTTGTCCTTGACTTCCAGGAGCCCTCAGTTTTGTAAGATCGTCAATGAAGCTTACAGTTAACTGCTTTCATTTCCCTTTATCTTTCACTAAGGCCCAAACAAGTGTTTATCACTCTTTGGAAATCTGCAGTTAGGTGAATAGACTTAGGCTCATGTGGGAACTACCAAATTCATTAAATTAAGGCAAAAAAAATCATCCCAATTTTTGAGTGATAAAAAAATATAGTAATATTAATACCATTGTGGGACTTCCCTGGTGGCACAGTGGATAAGACTCCACGCTCCCAATGCAGGGGGACTGGGTTCGATACCTGGTCAGGGAACTAGGTCCCACATGCATGCCGCAACTAAGGAGCCTGTGTGCTGCAACTAAGGAGCCAGCAAGTCACAACTAAGGAGCCCACCTGCCACAACTAAGACCTGGTGTAACCAAATAAATAAATATTAAAAACATAAAAACTGCATATAAAAATAAAAATAATGCCATTTTGACATAATGCAAAGCTAAGAACAGTCCATAAGGCTGCACTCACACATCTGACACCAACTTCAGAGTTCAGAGGTCTCTCCAAAACTACCCTCAGATTAGATAATTTATTAGAAGGACTCACAGAACTCACTAAAAGCTATTGTATTCAAGGTTAGGGTTTATTATAGCAAAAGAACACAAAGCAAAATCAGCAAAGGGAAGAGACACATGGAGCAGAATCTGGGAGGGTTCCAAACTCAGAGCTTCCAGTAACCCTTTCCCAGTGGAGTCATGGAGTGTTAACAACACCTTCCTGCAACAATGTATGACAACACAATAAGTATTGCCAACTAGGGAAATTCACCCAAGCCTTGGTGTCCAGACTGGATCTTTACTATCCAGTTCCTCTGGATCTAGTACAGATATGGCATGGCCCAAAGCACCCAACATAAATGACCCTATTACACTATCCGGTGTAGCTCAATGCCTCCTGGTAAACAAAGATAATTCTTATCATGCAGGACATTCCAAGGGCCTACAGATCACATTCCAGAAAAGGGCAAAGGCCATACCTCCTTGGATAAGGTTAATTCTGAACAAAGTCATAAGAAAAACTATATTTTTACAATTTTGAATTAGATATCTATCGACTGTAACTTGAGTTCTACAACTATTTGCTTTTTATTGTTCTGTCACATATTTTTGCATACTTAGATCAACTGTGAACCCAGAAATTATAAGGAGATTTCTTTTGGAAGACTAATTTTTATACTTTATTCAGATGAACAACTTCAGCAGTCTTCTCGATTCATACTCCCAACTTCCCTCCAAACCCTAGCTGCAGGAAAAGAAGACTTAGGAGAGGTAGAGTTCAACTTTGGGAAAAGTTTCATGTTGGTGGCATGAGCATTTAGTGCTAAATAGAAGAAAAGGCTCCTTTTCTTCACATGAAAAGCAGTATTTGAGTGGCTCTTCCTTTCATAAACCATGAAATTTGCCATCATGCACAGGGCACAGGAATTGTAGAAAACTAAAGGAGTTATGCTTTAGAATTTTGTTTAAAAGTGAATGTTACGCTGTATTTCATAAATACAAAACAACAGAAATATCACAGCCAAATTATGGCTTTTTTTTTTTTTTTCCCCGGTATGCGGGCCTCTCACTGTTGTGGCCTCTCCCGTTGCAGAGCACAGGCTCCGGACGCGCAGGCTCAGCGGCCATGGCTCACGGGCCCAGCCGCTCTGCGGCATGTGGGATCTTCCGGGACCGGGGCACAAACCCGTGCCCCCTGCATCGGCAGGCGGACTCTCAACCACTGCGCCACCAGGGAAGCCCTAAATTATGGCTATTTTTTTTTAGGAAAGAAGGAGGAGGAGCATGGGGAAAAGAAGAAAGGTGAGAGAAAATGAGGAGTCAGAAAAAGAATGGAAGAAGCAAACTACTAGAAAAGGGAGAGAAAGGGCCTAGCAACCAAAGAGAAGTCTATAAAAGACTGTGATAGGAGAGAGGCAGTGGGTGGACAGACTTAGTCGTGTAACTGGTATTTCAGCTGGGTATACCTGTTACATAACTGAAATAGTCTCCACATTTCTTGGGTTTTAGGTTGAGTGGATTAATTAAAATGGTATCATATCTGGGAGACTTTCTCTGCCCAGCTGATGTAAAATGGTACCTCCCTATCCCATTTTTTTAGTTTCCTCCATTCATTCTTCTTTGTTATACTTAGTACTTATTGACATATATTTGTTTATTATTTGTTTCCCCTCCCCATTCTCAAGACTGTAAGCTCATTGGAGCAGGGTTAGTCTTTTTTGCTACTGACTCCCTAATGCCTTGACTGTTTCAGACACAGAGTAAGCTCTCAGTAACCATTTGCAGCACGACATAACTAATTAATTAATTAATTAAAATACACATACTTCTGCAACAACAGGAATAGATGCCAGATCTGGTTGTTGAAATGGTTCAACTGAATAAGTGACAGCCTTTCTGGGTCTCACTTTCTTCATCTATACAAGGAGAATAATAATAATGCATTACTTCTTAGAGTTATTTTAAAGATTGAGATAATTTGTGTAAAGCTCTTAAAACAGTTATAGTCATTTCGTAAGCACTTAGCAGTTGTTAGCAACTGTTATATTTTCCTTAATCTCTGAATTAAAATGAAAATCAGAGTGACTAATTCTCTTCAGGTCAAAAACTAAAGGGAGAGAATATAAGCTTTTGAACTATTTGAATTCCACCCCAGTAAGGGTAGTTTAGAGATTTGAAACAAAGACTACATTACTGAGAAATCTCTCTTGACTGAGCATGGTTTGAGTCATTACCTGTTAATGCTAATAATGACTAAAGTGTAGGTAACACTGAAGCAGAGATTCCTCATAGCACATTATACAAGCGTATGTAAACAGAACCCTCTTCTTTGTATAGCAGATATTAATGTTGATGGCAAAATGGCACCTAACATATAAACCTTTTTTATTTCTTCAATCAGGGAAGAGATATGAGTGCAGAGAAGAAATGAATGCAAACAGTAACTGAAAATGAGAATCTGGCCACAGAAGTTATGAAGTATGATGTTTGACCTGCCTGAGATGATAGATTAGTGTGTATATCCCACCAAAATCCTACCCATCCTGATTTGCTGCACAATGACTTATTAAAAGGAGATCACTACCTGAGTGGAAGAGCCTAAACAAGGTGTTTTAGCTTTTTCATTTTATTTTTATTTACATTATAATTTACTTCTGTTACAGGCGTAATTACATGGACTACCTTTGCTGGGGGAAGTCTGAAAGGACGGCAAAACATTTGTAAATGAGATGCTATATTTAATAAACTCTATGGATAATTGAAATTCCGCTTTCATTGTTGATTCAAATTCTTCTCCTAAGATCTCCCCTTTCTGGACAATTTATTTATATTTCAGTTTATTTTCTGGCATTAAGTTCTGAGTAAGTAAGACCTAAGAACTGTTTTGGCTTTGTTAACGATCTCCAAGGTAAAAACTTAGTTTAACTAAGCTGACATTTAAGAGGTCACCTTCAACATCTGAATTAAGGGAAACACATTACTTCTCACCTGAAGGATTTTTTTTTTTTTTTTTTTTTTTTTTGGACTCGACCTCGCGGCTTGCGGGATCTTAGTTCCCCAATCGGGGACTGAACCCGCGCCCTCGGCAGTGAAACTCAAAGCTCTAACCACTGGACTGCCAGGGAATTCCCTTGAGGGATTTTTAAAAACAGATTGCTGGGCCCCACCTCACAGTTTCTGACTCACTAGGCCTGGAGTAGGATCCAGTAATTTGCATTTCTAAATTATCAAGGTGGTGCTGATGCTGCTGGTCGGGGACCACACCTGGAGAACCGTGCTTTAAATTACGACTTGGGGACTTCCCTGGTGGCGCAGTGGTTGAGAGTCCGCCTGCCGATGCAGAGGACACGGGTTCGTGCCCCGGTCCGGGAAGATCCCACATGCCGCGGAGCGGCTGGGCCCGTGAGCCATGGCCACTGAGCCTGCGCATCCGGAGCCTGTGTTCTCCAACGGGAGAGGCCACAACAGTGAGATGCCCGCGTACCACAAAAAAAAAAAAAAAAATTACGACTTGGGATGTCCCTGAAATGATACTACCAAATAACCGCACAAAACTGAAAAATCACCTTGAGGTTTAAACTGGAAGTGTCAAGTCCTGAAAATTGGCACCTCCTTCCGGTACAGCCACGCAAGAGTGGAAAGAATAACGTGGCGTTCCTCGTCCGGCCTCTGTCAGCTCCCGCCCGTAGCCACGCCCCCCCACGCAGGGTCTGTGCAAGGGCCGTCCCGCCACGCCGCTCCACGCCGGCTCCCTCATTGGATCGTCTCACCCAACCTCACGTTCCGCGTCTTCTCCCAGAAACCCAAGTTACGCATACGCCACGTTACGTCTCTTCGGCTTCCCCCCTTTCCCCGCCGCCCCGGGGGTCTCCAGTAAGCTGCAGACTTCCGCCAGCCACTTGCGCGCGCGAGATTTCGAGTGGCAGCCACCTGCTGATGCGCAGGCTTTGCCGACCCAGCTTTTCCCCGCTACCACTGGATACTGGAGAGTCCCAACAGTCCGTGAGGACATGCGCAGATTAAAACGGGGAACCGAGTAGTTTGAAGACCGAGAAACAGGGTGCAGCAGCCCTCCGGTAGTTTTTTTCTCCTCTCTCGACTTTTTCTGAGCTGACACTTTCCTTCATAACTAATCCCCAGGACACCTTCCTTGCACCACCCCTGTTTATTATCAACACATTTCTAGGGCACTTTGTGTGAGGATTAAGTACGTGTATATGTAAGTGTGTGTGAATTATTACTTACCACTTGAATAACTATATGTGTTTTAAATTTCATCTTGAGATGCACGAAGGGCCTACATTTATTAGGCTACGGTAGACACAGACCCTACGGCCCACAGTACTTTTAGAGGCTCACGAAAATATTTTAATTTCTTCTAAAATCAGAATTAAAAATGAACTTTTAGGTCGATGAAAACGTTCTGTGTAATACTAATATTTTAATGTTTATATAGTTTTAATAGTGTTATTATTTTTCTTATTATTTTTACGGAAGAGAGGGCCCAGGAAGGCAAAACTGCATAGGGCCCGCAAAACATAATGCAGCCCGGGGTGCAGTTTGCACACAACCATCTCCTGTTATTTTTATTTACTTAAAATTTTTTTTCTTTTGGCATACACCTAGACACATTTACAAGTGCTTTCCAGATGTTAACTCCTTTAATACTCGTAACACACCTATGGACTATTGTTATCCCAATTTTACCCAGATAGATTGAGTCACTTAGAGCTTAAAATAATTTATCCAATGTCATCTAATTAATAAATGGCAAAGGGGATTCTGACCCAAGCAGCATAGCTCCAGGGTCCCTGCTCTAAACCATTGCACTAGAGACATTATCTCTTGGTAACTCTAAGCAATCCGAATCAATCATAGCAGGTAAAATTTAGAGCAAACTAGCCAGGCTACTTTGAGCCCTCTTCTTGACTTTGCCTACAAAGATTTGAACAAATGCTTAGTATAGTTTCTGACAGCTCAAGGTCTGATGATCCTAGCCTCTCTTAGGTTCTCTGCCCCAATATTTCTTTTTTCTTTCTTTTCTTTTTCATTTGTTTTATTTTGTTTCAGAGAATCATCTTCACTATTTTTGCTCATTAACATGAATTTTACAGCGCTTTACCAAAAATACAGTGCTGTTTTGTGGCATAACATTGAATCTTTAGCTTATTTTGGAGTTTATGAACATTTTAGCATATTGAGTCATCTCAAAACAAACATAGTATAGTGTATATCTGTCTCTTAATTTGAGTGAATCTTGTTTTGTATCCTCCAATCGCATTTCATAGTTTTATTCATACAGATCTGGAATATTTTTTCCTGGACTTAGAATCCTTAGAAAGTGTTGTTCTGTTGTAAATGATTTCTGATTTTTATGTTTCAATTCCAGAAAGGCCATGAATTTTTACGTGGTGCTCATGTAGCAACCAACGCTCTTAAGCTCTGTAAGGTCTAATCGTTTGTTTATAGATTTTCATGAATTTTTACAATGACATTATTTTCAGACAATAAAGATAACATCTTTTCTTGCATGCTTACCCTTCTTACTTGTACTTGTCTCATGGTATTGGCCAGACCCTTGGTGCCATGTTGAATAGGAGTAGTACCACCAAACTTTTGTCTTTGTTTTGACTCTTTGGGAATCATTCTAAAATTACACTATTAATTGTTGTGCTCACTGTAGCTACTCCTTATGAAGTAACTAGCTACTCCTTATGAAGTAAGTAGCTACTCCTTATCCTTCTAATTTGTTAAAAATGTTTATAAAGACGGAGTGTCATATTCTAACAAATATTTTCCCAGAATCTATGCAAATGATAACAGTTTTTCTCTACTAATTTCTTACACGGGCAGATTTGATGTTAAACTTTTCCTCCATTCTTGGAATAAACCCTATATGATATACTATTATTTTTTTTTATATAATATGGTCTCAGTTTCCATTTGCTTGCATTTCAAATAGAGCTTTTTTAAAAAAAAATGAATTTCATAAGTAAAATGAGAGTATAATTATCTCTCGTCTCTCTCTTCCTTTCTCCCTTTATTTTAGTTCTGTGTTGTTCCTGTCCAGTTTAGGTAAGTGTACACAATTGCAAAAGAAAAAAAAGAGCTATTTTTCTATTGAAATGGCTTCTGTAAAATAGGGATTATCAATTACTTAAATTCATTAATACCTGTAAAACCCAGTTGTGCTTGGTATCATTTAGATTGAAGAGTACAGGAGAGTTTTTTTTTTTAACTGCCTGTCTTATTTCTATAATCATAACTTGTTTATTCAACCCATTACTTAATTTTTTTCTTGAAAATTATCCTTTTCTGTTAAGTTTAATTTTTTGTAAAAGTTATTCATAGCATGCTTGTGGTTCTTTATATCTCTTTTTTGGTAGCTACTTTCCCTTTTCTATTCCTATGATTTATTCACACACACACTCTCTTTTTTTTTCCTCATTAGTTTTTCTAGATGTTTGTCTATTATAAGGTTTTTCAAAGAACAAGCTTGTGGTTTATGGATTATCTCCATTTCTTTTCTTTAATTTTTTTTTTTAATTTCAGGTCAGGGTTGACATATTTAAAATAATATGTCAATATGAAAATCCATGAGAATCTATAAACAATGAGATCTAATAAGAGCTCAAGAGGGTTGGTAAATATGTGCACCACATAAAAATTCATGACCTTTCTATATATTAGCAATGACCTATCTGGAATTGAAATAGAACATCATTCACAACAGTACAACACATTCTAAGAATTCTAAGGCTGATTCTTTCTACTTTATTTGATTTATTTTCCTGTTCTTTTGTAAGCTTTTTTTGTTGAACACCTAGTTTGCATATCTTTAGTGTTTCTTGTTTCTTAATATATACATATTATATATTTCCCTTTTACTACAGCTTCAGATACATCCAACAAATTTTATATGTATTATTCTCATTCATATTTATCTCATAATATTACATAATTTCCCTTATGATATTCTAATTCATGGTATTTAGAAGTGCACTTTTAGTTTCCAAGCATATGGGAAGACTGTTTTATTTTTACTATCTTAAAACAATATTTTCTATTTCTCTTTAATTAGCTGATAAAAGAGTGCTGTATATATGAAACTGGTTTTTGTGTATGCGTTGTGACTTTTTCTAAACTCGGTGTTGAATTTTTGAAATTATTAAATGTGTGCTTTTAAAAATTGGACAATCTCTTTGTGTTAAGTGCAGGAATCACAGATAGATCAAGTTTGTTCATTGTGTTGTCCAAATCTTCTATAACCATACATGTTTTTCTTTGCTTGTTATGTGAATTTATAAGAGTAGTATATGAAAGCTTGCCCTACAGCTGTAAACTGGAAGTTCTCTTGCTAATTCTGCCAGTTGTTGCTTATATAGTTAGTGGTTGTGTGGTCAGGTGCATATAAGGTCCTGAATGTTACATCTTATCAGTGGATTTTTATTTTATCATTATGGAATATAGCTCTTTTTTATTTCTAGTTCTATTTTATTATTTTTTTTAAATTTAGCCTGGTTTTGATTGTCCCTTGTTCCTTGATTGTATTATTACATTTTTATTTCTTCAAACTTCCAGTAAATAGTTATTTTATAGTCTCTGATAATTTCAATATCTGAAATTCACTGCCTGAGGGAAAGAGAGGGAATCTAAGGCTCTTGTTTGTTTGGATGCCTGACCCTCCATAGTGTCTGTTTTCCTCTTCGATTTGATAAATTCATTATAAGCTTATATTTGGACATTCCAAGTTCCTGGTAGAATGCCTGGCACGTAATAGATGCTAAATAATTACTGAATAAATAAATCATAATCAATCTGTGTACAGTAAATCTAGAGAACTTGGGTTCACGATGCTTCCTTCCTGAAGG
>RJWK010052308.1:0-15679 GCA_004363435.1 Platanista minor | reverse complement strand
TGGTAACGGTAGAGTGGTGGTGGTAATAGTGATAGTGGTAGTAGTAACGGTAGAGTGGTGGTGGTAATAGTGATAGTGGTAGTAGTAACGGTAGAGTGGTGGTGGTAATAGTGATAGTGGTACTAGTAACGGTAGAGTGGTGGTGATAACAGTAGCAGTGGTGGTGGTAATAGTAATAGCGGTACTAGTGGTGGTGGCAGTAGTCCTAGGAGTTGTAGTAGTGATGGTAGCAGCAGTCGTAGCCTCCCAGTCTATCTGCGTTTCGGGTGCCATCGGGCACTCCCCTAAGCCAAGATCTCCAGGGCTGGTCCAGCCCAGACTTGACTTTCCTATTTTACCATCAGACATGCGCACTTTGCTCCCTCTGGCAGGAATGGGGCTGGGTCCTCAGAGCACCACGACACCTGCCACGGGCTCCCTGGGGACAACTCAAGAGAGTCCTCGGACCAAGTCAGAGGGCAGGAGATGCTCTGGAACAGTCTGAGCACAGCATGGCTAGGGAGGGGAGTGAGTCAGGAGCCAGCAGACCAGAGTTGGGGTGTGTGTGTGCTCATGGGCGTATGTGCGCATGTGCATGTGAACGGCCAGGAAGGAAGAAGAGGTAAACATTTGGCCAGAAAACAATTGTCTGAAAGCAATTTGTCAAGAGCAGATTGGTCAGCGTGGTGCTGAATCTTCTCGTACTGAGTCTTGCTAAGTGCACAATTCTGCCACCACCTCCCTTGGGAATGGTCTGGCACGTCTTCCCCATCCGGAGGAAGGACCCCAGTGGAGCGGGCTTGGAGGGCCTCACCTCCCCACCATCTGTGCAAATAGGAAGCCTGCAGGTTAAAGACACATTCAGAAAATAGAAATTAAAATTGCCTAGAAGATGGCATGGTGTGGGGAAGAAAGAGAACACACACACACAAACACCATCAAGCAAGGTCTTTGCCCACCATCTAACACATACAGAGGAGTAGTATTTTGCCTAAGAAACTGTATTAAATGTGAGAACATTCTTAACACCATCCACGTGAGGAGTCACGATGCTTTGCAAGTCAGATGAACAGTGGCCTCCCAGTGTGCCACTGGAGAAGAGGAAATTGCTATAACAGCATTTTTTCTGTTAATTTTTCTACATGAAATAATTGGTAACACGTCAAGCTTTCCCTTTAAAGCGTCCATCTCATCCATGGGCTTAATAGGAAGATATTCTCAGGCTGCTCAACTTCAGCCCGCAGCAAAGCAATTATTCATTTTAACATTTGCTTTTAAACCAAATGGCATTAAAATTCATCAAGGCTCAATCACTGATGCTACAAAATGGAGGGTGACACTCTCCCAGCCCAGCTCTTTGAAGCAATGTATCCTGCAAATAATGAGACAGCCTGTGGCCAACACAAATTTTACTGACTTTATCGCTTTTGCCATTTAGATATGACTGCAACACCGTTAACAGAAAAAATATCCAGCGGCAGGGCTTTCTATCAGCAGTGAAGTCAACCTCAAGCAATAGTGGACCAAGAAAATTCCCTTTGCTTTAAGGACGCTGTGTCCGTTTTGTTAGATTACATGTTTTTTTTGAATTCTAAAGAAGGCAACACGTGCAATTTCTACAGCATCGTTTACAACAGCACACAAGTGCAAGCGTCTTGCAGCACCAGAGAGCTTCAGTTGCAAGAGGTCCTCACTCTCCTTCGGCAAAGTGACTGTTTCTAGCATCTGCCAGAGTCCAAGAGTTCTTTATAGCCAAAGGAACACTCCCCGGGTGAACTTTAATTAGTGGTGAAATATAATCCCCAGATAAGTCAAAGAGGATAACAATTTATTCTTCTAGGACTCGAATCAATACCCCAGGAGCACCCAAAGAGCCAGTCATTTGTATTTATTATTTAATTGCTTCTATTTCATGTCAACCACAGTAGAGCCTTTCGGAGGAGGGAAGGCAACCACAGCTCCTGCTGTTCAGAAGGCATTTTGGAAATCAAGTGGTCGGTGTGTCACTTTGTCAGATAAAGACCCTCCCCCCACTTCGTTGGGAGCGCCCAGGCTTTGTGCATGAAGGGCCAGCACTGGGTGCTCATCAATCCCTCGCTAGCTTCAGCATCTTCTGTTTGTTCTCCAGCATGCTGCAGTAGACCAGGGAGAGCAAGATAAGGCACTTCACTAAGACCACCGGTGTTGTTTTCTGGGCCACAGTTACAACACCCGAAATGAGGAGATCCACTTGGGCAGAACAAGCCTTGAGATCAGCCTTAAACCAGGCTTATGCAATCCTGGGAGCACCACGCGATTTGGGTTCCTGCTTCCTGGAAGGTCCCTTTGGACCCTTTCCCACTTATAGACCCAAAGGCAGCTCAGCGATCATCAGACCTGCTCAGTGTAGAAATGAGGAATCTGCCAGAGCAGTGATGGCAGGACAGAATCAAAAGTCAAATGTCCCAGCTTCCCACCTGGAACTCCTTTTCCAGAGCCAGAGCTAGAAAAAGAAGCTCTTATTTCTCAGACCTGACTCATTTGGGATTTTGATCATTGCCCTTAACTGGGGCTGCTAAAATACTAACATTAATTTTAAAATTAAATACTAAACTTAGCTTTGTGTTTTCTGACAGTTATAAGTACAGTATTTAAATAAAGAAAGAAATTTGCTAACAGGTAGTGTGAGCAAGATTGCAGGATGCATATTTAACTAATATTTTAGTTAGAATAATTAACTTTATTATATGTTATATATGACATACAATGAACATATAATAATTAACATATTTATGTAATTTAATGAACAGACTATTTTTGAATATTAGAAGGAGTAGTTAATGTACAATAAGCTAAAATCAAATGCAAATTATGGTGGATGATCCATTAATTCATTAAAACAGAGCCTTGGAGTTTGCATGCTGAATCCACGACATTTTGCTGATCTCACTAGTGTTTTGTGTAAACCAAAGGTGATACAGCGCTTTAAATGAAGGCTGTGATGGAATACTACTCAGCCATAAAAAAATGAAATTTTGTCATTTGCAAGAACATGGATGGACTTGGAAGGTATTACGCTAAGTGAGATAAGTCAGACAGAGAAAGACAAACACTGTTATCACTTATATGTGGAACCTAAAGCATAGCACAAACTAGTGAACATAAGAAAAAAGAAACAGACTCACAGATACAGAGGATAAACTAGTGGTTACCAGTGTGGAGAGGGAAGGAGGGAGGGGCAGGATGGGGGAGGGGATTAACAGGTACAAAGCACTATGTATAAAATAAATAAGCTACAAGGATATATTGTATAGCACAAGGAACATAGCCAATACTTTATAATAACAATAAATGGAGTATAATCTCTAAAAATTTTGAATCACCATGTTGTACACCTGAAACTGATACAATATTGTAAATCAACTATACTTCAATGAAATAATTAATGCTATAACTCAGGCTGCACAGATTCCTCTGGCTGTACCGCAGTTGGGTCTCAACAATATTCGCATACACGTCTATCTAAGGTGATGCTCCTGCAGAAACTTAGCACTTAGCTCAGACACTTAGGAAAGGTGGCAACAGGGGCAGAGCTTCTCTCTAGTTCTCCGCAGGGTACTTGTGTCTGCGGATCAAAGGAGGAGGTTGAAGAGGGAGGGTTAGGGTTTCCAACGGCAGCGCCAGTCACCGGGGTCCACCGTACGAGGTGAAACCCTTACACAGGATGGAGAGTTTGAGGGAACCAGGGGGAGCCCTGATACGGAGAATGATGAGAAGGGCCCCTCAGACAGGGAGCAAAGGGGAATCAGGCACTTTTGGGGCAACAATGAAGCAAACAGTGGGCTGGACCAAAGCATTCATGAGCCGTACCCACACCCAAAAGACGCTGGAGGTGCCTTTTAACAAAAGACGTGAACACAACGAAAATTATTCAAATAAGGGGAAATGACAAAATCTACTCAATGAAGATGAAAGAATAAAATGATTTTACCAGAAAACTGAGGCCGAGGAAATCTATCAAAATTCAACACAAACCTTGGCTCTGAGTCCCCCGACACTCCACGTACCACAAATACAAAGAAATCTGGATGGGACGGTGTGTGGAAATCACACTGGCACTTCCTCCGTGGCCCAGTGAATGTCACTGCAGAGGACCAGCTGGCCCCCAGCATCCATGTCCCGTCCTTCCTTCCCCACGTCTGAGTCATCCCGGCCAGCTGGGACTTGGTCTCCGTACTCCTTGTCCAACCCCCAGCCCTTGGTTCTCACGGCCGGGCAGTTGTCTGGTCGCTCAGACCAGCAACTAGATGATGCTGGCCGGACACGTGTGGTCAGAACCACGGCCCCAGGAGGAATCAGGGAAGAGACAGACACCACTCCACTGGCCCTCAGTCTTCTGGATTTATGATGATTGTGTGAAAACCACCAATTATAGGGGCTGCGCGGGAGAATGATATTGGGCAAGAGAAGATACAAGAAATGTTAAGAAGAGACGTGACCCAACCTTGAATTGCTCACAATCTGGGTGGGGATCTTAAGCCCACCCAGGCCCAATTTCTGATACTGAAGGTGCTGCTCTCCCGCTCGAATCGCGAAGCTATAAACTGCTCCCTTGCAGGTGTCCTGCGGTGGTTTTCCCCTGCCTCTCTGAATCTTTGGCTCCGTGCAATAACTCGTCATCAAGCTTCCTGTTCTGCTGAAATGACATCCATTCCTGTATTTTATGTTTATTCCTCATCTATCAGCACGCTCTTATCTTCTCCAGCGGCACTCTGCATCCCCTAACAGCCGGCACTTTCCCAGTTCATCTCACCAGTGCTTTTACTATCAGAGGCTGTGACTTCTCCCCTCTCCACCTCGTTTTAACACTTCACGGGCTTTTTTCTGGGGGGCTTGAAAGCAGTTAAATTATTCAGGCAAATGGGAAATATTTATGAGGCATCTGCTCTGTGTGTGCAAAGCTGCAAGAGGCCCGCCCGGATCCCAGGGACACCTGCCTCCTGTGTCTACGACCCTTGGTTTTGGGGTCTCTCCCTCTGCCTGGTCCTTCCTCTCCCCACACCCCGGCTCTTAGTCCTCTCAGGGCTGTGACAACAGAACTCCAGACTGGGTGGTTATAAACAAAGAAATGGACTTCTCAGTCTGGAAGCTGGAAGTCCAAGGTCAAGGCACCAGCAGACTTGGCGTCTGGTGAGAACCTGGTTCTTGGTTCATTGACAGACGTCTTCTCGGCCACGTCCTCACAGGGTGCAAGGGAGCTCGGTGGGGTGTCTTTTATTAGGGCACGAATCCCTTTTGTGAGGGTTCCACCCTAATGACCTAATCACCTCCCAAAGGCCCCACCTCCTAACACCATCACTTTGGGTGTTAGGTTTGAACATATGAATTTGGGGGGACACAAACGTTCAGTCCATAGCACCCACCTTGCTTCTCCATGGGTGTTCAGTGCCTTTGTGGTCTCCCCCTGCCCACCTTCCTCCAGCAGAAACTGCTCTCAGGAAAACACTAGATTCTATCTTTTTCTCCTCTCCCTGGGGACGCACGGTGGCTCCTCCCCTCTCACTGTGTGGAGGATCCGAGCATCTAGACAGGGTGGGGACAGCTGGCCCAGCCTCTCAGGTGGCCTCTCCCCATCCCCACTACCCCACACCCAGAAGAACCCTGCAGAGCCGTGAGTGCACCTGGCATCTGGGTCCAGCATATTCGTGACACCTCCAGGCACACGTGCATTGAGGGGGAAATCACCCCACAACTTCAATGCTCCCCGATCCCACACAGCCCCTGCCAGCTCACAGCCCTATGGGCTGTGGGCAGGATGGCAGCTCTCTGTTTCACCCGTGCTCTGAACTCCCATCTCAGAGTGAGAATTCCAGCCTCTTACTCTGGAAAATATTCACCTAGAATTTAATCTTACCTTTAACCACCTGGGGAATTAAACTTTCATGTTTGATTGACCCTCACTTGTGGGCATATCTGTAATCTGAAAAGCTACATCAGCATTTGAGTTACCTACAGCGTGTGTGTGTGTGAGCCTCTCACTCTGCCCTGGGGTCCACTTTCTTCGGGTTTTCCTTTAATTGGCAAGTCTGGTAACACCACGTGTGCCTAGGTGAGTACTAGCATCTCCCCAGGTTCTATTTCCCCTGCCCAGGGGTGCATGCAGATGAGGAGGTCCTGGATCTTTGCAATAGAAAGTCATGAGCAGAAGGTTGGAAACCCCAGATGCTGAGCCGTCCACAGGAAGCAAGGCTGCCTCCTAGGGACCAGCTGAAGACACGTGCCCTGAGCCTGGGGTGAGGGGGGCGGGGTCACAGAACGACTACGGTGTTGATGCCACAAACAATAGCTATTCGTTACGGGGCATGCTTGGGAAATGTTGCAACATATATTTTACTGTTGCTGGCCTTCAAAAGCTCATATAGGTCGTTTATCAGTCAAAATAATTTGCCCATGTGGACAGGTGTCACCTGTCACAGTGTAGACAGCTTTCAAGTTTCTGAGATTTCTCCCACTTACACATTTACGATTCCGTAATTCTGGTCCTGGTGTGGGTTTTTCCCCCTGGGTACCTCTGAATACACACACACACACACACACACACACACACACACACACACAGGTTTAACCAAACACCGTGCAGCTCCTGGCAGTGCCAACACCTCCTGATGCCCGCTGGCCACACTTCATCCTGGCAAGCCATTCTGGTGACGGTTCGCTGTAATCCATCGCTGACTTGCATGGCTCCCGTGAGGAGCCCCCAGCCATTGATCAAGGGCAGACGGCCAGACAACAAAAGGACACAATTCATCATCCCCAGAACGCCAACTCCTTGGAAGGTATGGAGATTCAAAATGGGCAGGGCACACAGATGGTGACCATCAAGATCAAACATAGCACACAGGCACGGGAGGCCTGAGATAGCCTGTCTCTTCCTGCCAGTGACACCAGCAAAGCAGAAGAGCCAGGTGCTGAGTTTGTTTCCCGGGATGCTCTGCGGGACTCCAGGTGTCAACGTCTGTGAACGAGCATGGCCCTAGGGGAGTACCCACCCAGGTGATGTGACTGCAGAGGCCCCAGAAAGGACTCCATGCCAGCTCCCATGAAGCGTTGGGGTAAAGAGGACCCTCCAGCAAACCTTAAATGCCCTCTGTCTCAATCTGTGTCAGAAACCACAGTCTCCCCAAGTTCTCAGTCCACTGATTCAAATGCTAATCTCTTCCAGAAACACCCTCACAGACACACCCAGAAATAATGGTTTGCCAGCTCTGTGGGAACCCCTTAGCTCACTCAAGTTGACACATAAAAATAACCATCACTGTGTGTTAACTAACCTTATTGTGAAAGTCATTTTGTAATATGTACGTGTATCAAATCATCACCTTGTACACCCTAAACTTACACAATGCCATATGTTAATTATATTTCAATAAAGTTAGGGGGAAAATTAACCACAGCTAGTATGCCATTTCTACTCTTCTTGGAAATCAGAGAAACGTGATTCTGGCCCCAGTCATGATGATACTTAACTGTGTGGCCTTGGGAAAGTCATTTCACCTCTCTGAAAAGTTCAAGGGTAGGGCTCAGTCAGGAGTCACAAGCTGAATGTCCTCAAAGGCTGGAAAGGAACAACGCGGTGTACAGTCAAGGTGTAAGACAAAAGGGAACAGTAGGGCCTGGGGTACCCTGGAGAGCCTACATGAGCATCTAAAAATATTCCAAAAATTGTACATGCAATCCATAAGAAACACTCCTGCAGGCTACAAATCAGCAACCCTAGGACCACGTGTTCTCTAAAGCCCACTTTACATAAAATTTCTCAATTCCAAGATCTATATGAGGTAGGGCAGATAATCCCCTAAGGAAATCTGTTTTATGTCCCATAAAAAAGCTGTTTTATGGTTTAATCAAGATATATTTGGTTGTCAGGAATATAAATCCAAGAAGGCTCGCTCCAGAAAGGAAAATATATTGTAAGTTGTGGGTTTCAGGGATCCCAAGAAAAGCTGAAGAAATGGGTCTGGGACACCTCCAGGGACCTCAAGAGAAGGGTTCTGTAAGCCTTCAGCCCAGAGCCTCACTCTAGTGGGACAGGCTACACTGTGGGTGTTGCTTCTTCTCTACCCTTCTACTCTTTGCTTGATTCTAAGCGCCCACTTTCAGATTCCAAAGGGAGGACCCTTCAGGCCCATCTTAGACCCAGTGACCATCCTTGACCAAGCAGCCATGACCTGGGAGGGCCAGGTCGCATGGCCCAATCACAGCTGTGCAGGCACACCTCTTCATTAGGCGGTAGATGGGGATTTGCAAGAGAATTTCCCAATTCAAAGTCAAAACGGAACGTACTCACATTCCCAATTATGTTTTTCCTGGACATTTCAGATATCTCCTCTTCAGTGGCACCATCAGACCGTTTTCCGCCTTCCTCCTCCTGCTAGTTCATGGATGAAACCTATACTTCTGCCCTCTCTGCAGCTTTGTTTCCTCCTGACCACGAAGGACCTGCCTGCCCTGGGTCTCCCTGGCAGCTGTCTGCTGGGTGAGAAGGGAGCCTTAGAAGGTGAGCCCATGGATTAGGTGTCCTCCTGGGACCAGGAGGGTGAAGAGACACAGAGAAGCTTTACCTCCTTGTCATTCATTCTTGGCACATATGAGATGTCGTAGGACTTTATGAGTGCTAAATCACTTTTATTGCCCGTATGATTTGATTGATCTTGTTAGACCTGACAAGAAATCAATTGGAAAAAAATATATGTACCTTCCCAGAATGGGCTCTCCATCTTAAAGTAAAAGAACAGTCTAACAACCGCAGAGGAAGATCCAAGAAACAGTCTTGGTAAAATATCACTGAGCCCATGGTCCTGGGAAGAGGCTACTTTCTGACTTCCAAAAACCAGAAGTAAGTGAAGAGGGAGACGGATAAAAGGGACCCAGTAAATTCAGGGATGTCACCACCAGCTGACCCTCTGAGCCTCAGAAAAGGCAAACTGTGTGCCCAGACATGCCCCAGGCTCTGACCACAAACACTCATAGATGGTAGCAAAGCAGAGGAGCCATTCTGGAGACTCAGGAAGGTACCTGGCCATATCCATGTCCAAGGTTGCCTAGCATGCTAAAAAGAGGAAGACTGACTCGGATCCAAAGTATCCCGACTCTGCCTTTCTCTAGCTGGATGCCCTGCAGCCTGCAATGTTCCTTCCCTGACCCTCACAGTGCTGGTCTGTAAAATAGGCGTAAGAGGACCTACCGTATCAGACAGTGTGAAGAATGGCATGAGGCTGACATGAGATAATACACGCAAAGCACTTGCACGGCCCTGGGCATTTGTGGGCACAGTGCAGGCTCCTGACCGTCTTCCACCCCCAGTGAGAAGGGTAAACCCAGTGTTGGATCAGCACAAAGGCAGAATGGCTCAGTGAAAGAACCTGGGCCACACACCAAGTTTCGCCTATGGATTCTGACAACATAATTAGCTGTGATATCCTTGATTCTTTGCCTATAAATGACCCTGCACCAGACTCACTTGTGGTGCTGTACCAGTCAGCTCTGGCTGCCACAAAAGAAAACCATAAACAAGGTGGCTTAAATACAGAACTGTATTTTCTCACAGCTCTAGAGACTGGAATTACAAGATCAAGGTGCTGACCAATTTGGATTCTGGTGAGGGCCCTCTTCCTGGCTTGCACATGGCAGCCTTCTCACTGTGCCCTCCCATGGTGGAGAGAGAACAAACCATCTCATGTCTTTTCTTATAAGGCTACTAATCCCATCTGATCAGGGCCCCACCCTTTTGACCTCATTTATCCTTAATTACTTCCTTGAGGGCCCTATCTCCAAAAACAGTGGGTGGCTAGGGCTCCAACATATGAATTTAGGGGAGACACAATTCAGTCCATAGCAAGTGCTTAATAAAAATACAGATTCCTGGGCCCCATCAAGGCCCATAGAATCAGAGCTCATGGGGGTGGGACCCAGTAAGCTGAACGTTCAACAAGCCTCTCTTCCCCCCTCCAGGTGACCGCCCTCAACAGTTTGATTTTGAGAACTGCTGGGTATGTCACAGGCAGGCTGGGGCTGCCGTGTCACTTGCTCACAGAGCAATGGAGCCCTTTATAAGAGTGACTTAGTTACCAAAATGTCCCTTGTCAGACCCTGATGTAACAGCAGCCCATATATGAGCGGCTGTGGCTGTTCTGCCCCCACTTCCAACCACGGGCCTCTTTATGCTACTGCTGGGGAGCCTCTGTGGGTTTGAGAATAAAAGTCAGAGGGAACTTTTAGAGACCCTGTTGTTTTAGAGGAGAAAGATGGGAAGAAGTTGAAAAGCAAGCGTGGTTCAGAGGCCAAGCACAGAACAGGCAAAGGCAATGCCAGCCTGCTCTGTGGCCGACACCCATCACCCACCCCTACTACTGCCAAAACTCTGCCAGATTTATTCAATGTTTTCTCACCTTTAATCACTTTGGTCAATAAGACTTTAGATATTCATCCTTAGAGTTCAATAAGAACATTTTACAGGGAAGGAAGCAGAGATAATAAGAGATCTAGGAATTCTGGCTTTAAATTAATTTGGGTCTTTAGCAGCAAAATCCACACTGAACAAATGAGAAACCCGTACTTTCAGAATGGGAGTATCTAGAGAATTCGGGGGTTATCAGTCCACTAACATTTCTGTGAATTGAGCAAACTGAGCCCCTTCCTTTCTAACAGCCCCCAAAACAACTACATGGATGGAAGGGGGTCTCAGTGGGGGAGCATCTCCCTAGGGCACAGGGCGCCTCTCATGACCACCAGCCTGAGTGGAGACTCTCCAGGGGGTCAGCAGACCCTTAAGGTGTCCCGAGGGTCCCGGGGCTGTGTGGGCTGGGAGGGAAATGGGCTGGGAGGTGAAATGAGGTGCAAGGAAAGAGGGGAACAGGTTAGAAGGAGAACCTCACCTAGATTTCTTTAAAACTGCCTTTGGCAACAATGAGCTGTCACGACACACCAGATGCTGGCAAGGACAGGGAGCAACAGGAACTCTCTTCGTTGCTGGTGGGAATGCAACATGGCGCAGCCAACGGGGAAGAGCATACAGGGGTTTCTTACCACACTAAGCCCTCTCACCCTGTGATCCAGCACCAGCCCCATATCACACGGAGGCCCCGCTGCTGCCTGCGCCCTGGGCGTGGTCGATTCTCTGTGGAGACACAGCCCCTCCTGAGAGGGACCTAAGAGGCAGGAGGGCTGGGTTCTCCACAGACAGTCAGGCCCAAGGCCGAGTCATGACCCTCTTCAGGGCAGCCCGTAAGCGATGATGGGCCAGCGTCCTCTGCACCCCTGCCCCTCTTCACTCCAGCCCCCAGCTCCACGTCAGCGGCTACACAAACCCACAGCCTGAAGCAAACCTCACACACACATATCTTCACACACACACACACCCCAATTGACACACCACTGACACACACATACCATCACGCACGTACACGTATCCTCTGGTGAAAGTGGGCCGCACAAGTGATCTGGGGGAAGGCAGACCTCTAAAGAGCAACCCTAAGGAAGCACACAGAAAGGGTTTTCCACACCTCTGCACACCCTGCACATGATGGTGTTTGGAGATCAGAGAAAGGGGCTGACATAACTGAACGTATACACAAAATACACAGTGAAGCTTGTCCCCCTCTGCAGCTAGCCTCCTGCCCCCAGGCCCTGCGGCCAGATGGGGAGCCAGCCCAAACCACAGGGAGGGAGGCCACCTCCTCTATGTCCCTGGATGAGAGCTGGCCCATCGCTGAGTGACTCACAGACCCCAGCTGCTTCCTCCTGCGGGCCCAGCCTCCCACCAACAGCCGCATGCTCGGGGTAGCCCTGACCGAGTGGATTTCATTCTCAGTCAATGAGCTCCATCACAGAGATATTCTTCACTAGGTGACAATACATTTCAGGCAAGGTGTGGTCACCCATTTAGTATACTAGCGCTTTGGGTCTAAATCAGTGGCCGTGGGCCTGGGCGAGGCAGTGAGGTGTCAGACCAGGTGTGTGTTCTCTCTGGTTCAGTGGGTGATGTATTTGAGTCAGGCTGATGAATCTGGTTTAGCAGATGATCTATTTCCATTTCAAGCCAGTAATTATGTTTTAATGTGTGATATATCCCTTTCTGGATGACATGTATTAAATCCCTAATAACTGTGTATTTATTTCACCACGTTATGTATGCACACAGCCATTAATATACATTTCGACGTTTAATGCATCCACTCTGCCATGCCATGTATATTATCCCTGACTCTTTCTGAAGTTTAGAAATGAATGGCATCTCATAAAACACCACTTCATTAAGAATCAACAGGAATAAGCCAACCAGAAAAATTTTTTATTGATGAAGGTTGAACAGAGAAATATCAAGTTCACTTCTCACTTCTCACAGGGGAACGAGACAATGAAATCTTTCCTGGGAAATTCTGGATGACAGGAATGCACTTCATCTTGTCAGGGGTAGCACAGCCAGGAAAATAGATAGCCCGCTGTGAATCACTGCCCAAGAAGCCCTCACATCTCAACAGCCGGCGGTGCCTTTGTGTCAAACTGCCTTGACATTTCCATTCCTGAGCAGCCTTTTTGTAGGTAAGTCCTGCATTCCAGTCCCTTCTGGAAGCCCTTGGGTGTTGAGCCTCCGGAATCCTCTCTTCCCCATCACAGCTGGCTTCCCCAGAGCCGCTGCTGTGATGGAGTCTGAGCAGAGGTACCTGGCAGGCGTGAACACCTGTGGAGGGCACGATGCTGCAGAGTTGCCCCACGGGGCCCACTGGTCAGCTTCCACATCCCTGCCCCACATGGAGGTGGCACCCAGGACGGCAGCTGAGGCAGCTCTATGGGCAAGATAGGTCCTGAAGGCCTCCCAGCATCTGGGGCTGCAGGATTCCCCACCATGAAGGGGGACTGGCTGGCCACCTCCACACCCCCCTACAAAATACACAAAATACACACCAGCTCCACTCCCTCTAATGAGGCTCTCTCCAGGAATTTCTCCAGCAATTGCCTCCCCTGTTGACCTTATAATCTACAAGGAGAGCGCTGCAAATACTCTCCTAGTGGGTGGGATTTAGATCCAGGTCAAGCTAAGCTTTCCTAAAAAATGCCATATGATATCACTTATATGTCGAATCTAAAATATGACATATGGGACTTCCCTGGTGGCGCAGTGGTTAAGAATCTGCCTGCCAATTCAGGGGACATGGATTCGAGCCCTGGTCCAGGAAGATCCCACATGTCACAGAGCAACTAAGCCCGTGCGCCACAACTACTGAAGCCCGCGTGCCTAGAGCCCGTGCTCCGCAACAAGAGAAGCCACTGCAATGAGAAGCCCGCGCACCGCAATGAAGAGTAGCCCCCGCTCGCCGCAACTAGAGAAAGCCTGCGCACAGCAACAAAGACCCAACGCAGCCAAAAATTAATTAACTAATTTAAAATAATAATAATAAAATAAAATATGACATATAAGTCATATTTTAGACCTATGTATGAAACAGAAACAGACTCACAGACATAGACAACAGACTTGTGGTTGCCAAGGGGGAGAGGGGGTGGGGAAAGGATGGATTGGAATTTGGGGATTAGCTGATGCAAACTATTATATGTAGGATGGATAAACAACAAGGTCCTACTGTAGAGCATGGGGAACTATACTCAATATCCTATGATATACCATAATGAAAAAGAATATGGAAAAGAATATATATGTGTATAACTGAGTCACTTGGCTGTACAGCAGAAATTAACACAACAATGTAAATCAACTATCCTTCAATATGTTTTTTTTTTAAAAGATGAGCTTTTCTGCTTGTTCCCCAGGAATGTGCCATTCCCAGGTACCCCCAGTCCTGCCTGTCGTGATCGCTGGGAGGAACGAAGAAAGAGCTGTGAAAACAAGTGCAACCCTTTGCAGCAGAGGGAGGGCCCCTGGGGATGGGGAGCTGGCTGCACTCATGGGGGTCACCCGAGCCTTCACCTCCCCTTGGAGGTCTCGAACTGGGCCTTCCTGAGGTCGTGGGCTCCGGGGCAGCAGGAGGGGACAGAAACCCTTCCTCCTTAACCCTCAGGCCAGCCTCCACCCGTAGCACTGCTGGCACACAAGCCCAGCAGCTCTTGGTTGCGGGCTTGCCTGTGCCTTGCAGGGCGTGGGCACCTCCCCAGCCTCTACCCACTAAGATAACACCCCCCAACCAGTCATGACAGCCAAAAACATCTCCCGACGTGGCTAGATAGCCCCCGAGGCGAGACTGTCCCTGGTTGAGAACCACCGCTGTAGGCGTATTGTTATCAAATGGAACATAGCCAAAAGTGATTTTAAAAAAACATAATAATTATGGAAAATGTGAACAGCATGAAAATAACCAATCTCAAAGTCTAGATTTACACTCTAAGTACCTCATTCAAATCCTCCAAGAACTGCAAGGCACCCAAACAGCTTTCTTCCAGGGCAGCTGCCACCAGCTCGGGCTGCACAGCCCGGCGGGGTCCCTCCTCCCAGCTCCATCTCCTCCCACGGGACCAGCAGATTCCACTCATCTTGCCGTTGCCATAAAGAAATGCCTACTTCCCAGTTCTTTCAAAAATAAAATAAGAGGAAGAGGCTATAATAAGATGGAAGAGTAAACTATTAGAATCATTTCAAAGATTTTAAAGACATTTCAAAGACAAAGTTTTTCTTCATTTGAATGACTCATCATCCTCATCACCTTTAAACAAGTACTTTCACTTTTATACATTTCTATCCAGTGTGGGCCACGTGTATAGTTTTCAGTGACTGTATATCAACTACACGCAATTTTGTAGCCTGATTGTTTTACTTAACCTTGTATTATAAGCCTTTTCCCAAGATGCAGTATAGTTTCAGAATTATAAGTAATCATGGTTGAGCAATATCTCAACAATGGTACCTCAGTTAGGAGAAGCTCGGTTTCTCTGTGATTAGAATCAATTCCAGACTATCCCAATGAGGTTTATTCTGCGCTCACTCCAAGTCCACTGAGGGTCTGGGTGGCTCGCTCACTGTGACACAACCTGACTGTGACATCAGAGTCCCGGCATCAGGGGAAGAGCCCATGGAGAACCCCCAGCAGCTTTACCTGCTCCCCACAAGTGACCCAGACCACGTCTGTTCCCAGTCCAGTGGCCGGGATTAGTTATTGCCTTGGGGCTGGGAAATATTTCCTGTGTATCCAGGAAGAGAGTAAGTGCTGGAAATTCTGTGTGCGCTGATGGTACGTAAGGTACCGCTAGTAAACCGTTCACTCCCATTGCTGAACTTTATTTCCAAAAGCCAACGTTTTATGACTCAAACTGCCTAGTCCTCGTAGGGGAACTCTCAGTTACTTAAATCCTTGATCTCAAACGTCACTGATCGTCAGGGGTGAAACTCAGAAGATGGTTCTGTTATAGCCAGGTTGGGGACCACGACATTTAAGTCACAAGTAGTTTTCAAGGCAAGGGTGATTGATGCCTCAATTTCCAATGATCTATGACAGGGGTTCCCAAGCTCAGAGCTCCGGATCCTTGCTGGGAGCCTGGGAAATAATTACAAGGGGTCTACAGATCTGTACTCAAACCAAGCATTGATTGAATACTGAATAAATCGTAATGATAGTGCATACAATTGGGGGAATATATATGACGCTATTGTGACTTACAAAATATAGATGCACTAAACACATTCCTACAGATATATTTCTGACTTTATGAGTTG
>RJWK010052307.1:0-15670 GCA_004363435.1 Platanista minor | reverse complement strand
TTTTTTTTTTTTTTTTTTGCGGTACGCGGGCCTCTCACTGTCGTGGCCTCTCCCTTTGCAGAACACAGGCTCCGGACGCACAGGCTCAGCGGCCATGGCTCACGGGCCCAGCCGCTCCGCGGCATGTGGGACCTTCCCGGACCGGGGCACGAACCCGCGTCCCCTGCATCAGCAGGCGGACTCTCAACCACTGCGCCACCAGGGAAGCCCTGTCCTTTCTTTTTTATCTATATTTTCATTTAACTTAAGTGTCTGCTGCTCATTTCCTCACATGTCACATACCTCAGGACCAGGAAGTGAGGTGAGAAACCTAGGTGTGCTTAGTATTCTTCTCTCTCCCCACTGCAGTTTTTGATCATTATCAATTCCTTTTTCAGATTAAGAACAAGCGTGTTAACAAATTCCCAGTACCCCCTGAAATCTGTCATTCTGCTGGCCTTCTATCTGTCTGCAATATCTTTTCCTTCATCTTATTATTTCTGCTCACTGACTGTAGCAGAAACTATATCCTTAAGGTCAGCCAGGTGTCACTTAGTGCCAAGAAGTGGACAGTAAATGTGGATGATGGAGAATTTGTTTTCCGGTGGATTTGGCGGGCGGGGGGTGGCGGTTGGGGAGGTTCTAGTGTGCGAAGGGGAAAGTCTGGGTTAGAAGGGGGTGGAAGGGATTTGGGTCACATTGCAGTACAGAAATGAAAATAAAGGTAACCACAGGGACTTACATTTTTCGTATGAAAAAAAGATAATCTTAGATATCTTGGTATCTTAAATGTTATGATGCAATTAGCTGTCTTTCAGGGTTTCTTTTACTCTAAATACATGGTTCGAATGGATTGAGTTTCCGAGATTAGACATAGCAGCAGCCCTTAGTGGATGAGGGCTGGTGGTGAGAAAGAAAGGCAGGGAGTTCTCTAGAGGAAGACAGTTAGAATCTGAATATATTACCCTTTAAGACAGCTGTTAAGCAGTAGAGAACGGATCCAAACCCATCTCATTTGAAAGCCATGTTATTTCCATTATGTTTCTCGGTATTGTCCTTTTGAAATTTTGAGGATGAGAAATAGATATACCACCAGCCCTACCTTAGTGCTGAAGGAAAAAACAATAAACTTAGTCAAGAGCAACAGGAAAGTGGAGATATCCAGGTAATAACAATCATAGAACGATCTGGCAACAGGGGCCGACAACCCAATTATGGGAGACCAAGACATAGAAGGAGAAAAACCTAACTCACAAGGATGTCCTTTGGAGGAAATATTGGGTTTCAAAAATCTGAGCCTAAACACTGTTAATTTAACTTGAACTGTATCTGTGAGGTTAGAGGGACGTCGGGACAGGGAGCCAGACATGCGTTTAGTTATGGTGAAAAGAATATTTTCCTTGATGTCTAAAATTAAGGGTTCAACTTCCAGCTCTTCTTGTCACTAGCTGTGTGACTCTGGGTTGAGTGACCTTCTCTCTTTCAAGTTTCTCTGAGGTGCAGTTTCCTTATCTATAGATAAAGGTAATAGCTGTTGGATAAATGTGTCATGAAGGATAAATTTTCTCATTACAAATATCAAATTTCTAATATTTGACAAATTGGAGACTGTGCTATACAAGGATGTTTCCATCGTCGTGTTCACGGTTAGTTCTTTTAGTTTGAACGTAATCCTACCCTGATTCATTCCATCCAGAAAAGCATCTTTTTCAGTCTGATTCTCAAGGGGTCTCTAGCTTAGCTGGAACCTACCTTTCTAGCATCAATTCTTACTATTTCTCAACGTAAGTACTCTGTTGTAGCTAAGCTGGCTTATTTGCTATCAATTAAGCACACCTAAACTTTCATCTCTAATTCTAATTTTCTCACATGATTATTTTGTAGCAGGTATGGATCTTAGCCCATAAACTGAGCTTTCAGGAATTTTTTGATTACACCAGATTTAATTTTGTTAAGTGGTTCTATTCAGGTCAAGAGTTAGAAACTTAATCTGTCAAATTGTCCTTCCCTCTCCTCCCAAAAGGTTCAAAATTGTTCCTCCTTCTTCTCCCCACAAATATATATATATATATATATATATATATATATATATATATATATATATATATATTTTTTTTTTTTTTTTTTTTTTTTTTTTTTTTTTTTTTTTTTTTTTTTAAATCAAGGGTCCCATCTACTTTCCGGAGGAATTCATCTGGTTTGGGTAATCATCTATGCAAGCTAGAATTTTCTGACCTCTCGGTTGTCAACCCAGCACTGGGCCTGTTTGATTCTATTTCGTGCCACTTTGAGAAAATTAGAACTTCATTCCTTCAGGGACAGTGGGAATTCTGTGCAGCTTTCTCAGCCTCATCAGTCTTGACATTCCAAACCCTTTCTACTCTGGGATTTTGTTATTTTCCCAGGAAATCCCTATAAGTATAAGCAGACGATCTCTGTTTTCAGATACCTACACTTAAAAAGATTAGCGCACAGGACACTCCGCTCCGTATCTACTCACTGTTTGATTCTCACCTGCATACTTCAGTTTCTGCAACTTAGAAGAACTTTATCGGGGCTGAAGGTGGGCAGTAAGGACTTGTTTGATGACTCCTTTCTATTTTCTTACACATCTGTTTTCTTGGATACAAGCTCTATGTGTTCCTTTTAGGGGTAGGATTTTGAAACACTCTCTGTTTTATTGTGTTATCTCTTCCAGGAGAAAATCTCTGTAAAATGACTAAGTGTGAGGTTAGAAATATGGCTTAATATCGGATTGAGCTAGTCCGTGTAACAAGTCCTCGTGTGATTTGCTTGAAGAAGTAGGTGGAAAGCAGTGAGGTTCTAAACCCTGTTGTGTCGTAGAGAAAGAAGCATTGGTAAACTGTGGTCCATGGGATGCCAGGGCTAAGATCACATGCTTTTTAGCTATGGCATTAAGAGAATTGATGGGAAAAATAGAATTTTGGAGTGTTAGCTGTTTCTTTTGGCTCCCGATAAAAAGATGGAAGAAAGGAAGAGGATTAATCTAAAACAGGTCAATCTGAAGGCATAGAAGGAAAAAAGTACACAGCTCTGCTTAAAAAAAAAAAAGTGTACTCTGCTTTCAAACAATCATCTGTAGTGCCTTAAAATATTTGTCATTTGAAATCTGGTAGAGTGTAAAAGCCAAATACTTTACCCCAAGCTAGAGTCCCTGTGGGCAGTGGCGGAGAGGTAGGAATCATTAAAAAAGAAAATGTTGGGATAGATACCCCAGGGGTCTCTGAGGTACCTTTTATGAAGTATTCTTTGACTGATAAAAGTGGAACTTAATCTCACCTTGAAGATGTGCCTAGCATGTAACATGGGGAAAAATGGGAAATTACCAGCACCTCCATACATAAGGCTATTTTTCCATTTGTTCTGAGGCAAATTTAAGTCTGTTGAAGGGGACTGCCAGGGGAAATGGGCTGTGCACAGATGCCTGTTACTACAGAGCATCCTCACAGAGAACAGAAATCGCAGGCTCACGGACAGGTGGTCAACTCAATCTCTAGGGCGTGGACTTTACCAGAAGCAAATAGACCAAAGCTGGCTACATTGTTAAGTGAGTTGGATTCACCAAAGAAACCTCAAACTTGACTGAAACCAGTCAGCTATTTCTTCATCCTCCTAACCAATCTCCCAAGACCTGAAATAATTCCACTGGACTGCTAAGGTGGTGCATTGCATGGAAAGGGCATTGTCACCTGATGTGGCCACGTAAGAACATGGACAAGGAAGACCTTCCCAGAAAGCAGCTTCCTGAGTAGCTATTGTCTCATCAAAAGACTGACTCCATTTCAAGGAAAGGGGAATCCTTGCTTTTTCTGGACAGCAGCCTATGTTCTGTGCTATGGAATATAGAATATGTTATTTCGCATTCTCTCCTTTTTCAAATGAGAGTTTTCATTGACATTTCCTATTTTTTTCCCATGATTATATATTTGGAAAACCAGGGATGGATAAAATATCTCTTAGCCATAGGTCACTGGACCATAGAAAGTTTCAGCCAATGCAACCAAGAGGATGGCATGTCACCAAGAGATCTCGCTTGCAGATCTGCATGCAGCAAACAAAAATGTCTGACGTTATCCTTTGGGAAGAGTTAAATATTTCCCTATAGTTGTACGGGTTTTTGAAAAGTGCATATAAGATATTTGTGTGTGTGTGTGTGTGTGTGTGTGTGTGTGTGAGAGAGAGAGAGAGAGAAGGAGAGAGGGAGAATTGGAGAGACAAAAGAAGTAGGCATTTTGTTAGTTATTGCTGGAATATCCTCTCCATTGCAAATCCCCATGTGCTTTAGGGGTGGAGTGAGGCACAGGATTCAGCCTGCTCCTACCTCTAGGCTGATTGCAACCCCCTTGCCACAGAGATAAATTCAGGAAATCCACAACTAAGTCAATCAATGCATGATATTACTCTGGGCAAAGTGATTGTTTCACAAATAAAATTGACTTGATTCAGATCAATGATATATGAGAGTCTTCTGGACTAGAATGTTCCTCATTCTTCTGGTCAAGCCTGCAGAAGCCATTGCTCTTTCTCCTTTGGGCTGATGTGCTAAGCAACTGAGACATCTGGCACTGCTGCAGCCTTCTTGCCACCATGAGGGGAGACCACCTTAGGATGAAACTGACACCATGGATGGTGGAACACTAAGAAGGAAGGAGAAAGTGTCTTTGATTCTATCATTAAGCCACTGTAGCGCCGAAGCCTTACAACCCTCCAGTTACATGATACAATCAGTTAGCTTTATTGTTTAAACTAAATGGAGTTAGTTTTTGTGTTATTTGTAACAGGAAAATTCAGAAGTGTTATAATTGCTTATATTATTGTTAAATACATATCTTATTTAGCTTTTCATCTGTTTCTTCGTTTTCACCTAACTAAAGTGTACATTCTTTGAGAACAGAACCCATGTCTTATATTTCTATCAATATTTCTAGCATAGCACCTAACACACAATAATGGCTTACGAATACTTGTTAACTGGATCATCAAAGGGTCTGACATGACTAGATAAGTTTGACCACTGATACAGCTTGCTCCAAAAATGTTTTAGATGTTTCTGAGTTCTTCTAAAAACAATAAAATTGAAAACAATCCTTTATTTAAGTCAAAGAATGGTTCATACTTGACTCTAAAACTGGTGATTTTCAAATCATATGGTTTCCTGGCCAGTTCTTTATGGTGATCCACTTCTCTCTAGACACTATCTTCAGGGAATGCTCTTGAGGTCTGACTCAGTACCCTGCTGAATCTCCACGATGACTAGTATTAATTTCTTGACAGTGAATATACACTATGTAATCTGGGCAAGGAAATCAGTCATTGAAGACGAAGGTTGGTTTTAATTTGATATGTTTCTGTAAAAGTATCTGAGGAGTCATACATTTTCCTCTTATGATTGCAGAACATTAAAAAAAGGCATTGAGTGGTCAAGTTAACCATTGCAACAACCCCAGATATTTAGGAAATTTCCTCTATGTGTAAATATTGATATCAAACTTGTTTTGCTTCCTCCAGTGAAGCAAAGAGCACATAGGGTCATGGCCCAATTACAGACCATTTGATTTTCTGAGCTCAACCTCATAACGGCTCACCAGAAATCCCTGAGGTAAAATTTATCGTCATGTTCATCAAGTTGTTTGAAAAGTAAATGTTAAGTGAAATAGTTTCATCATATCTTGCAGCTTGTCCATTTTGTCTTGCCCTAAAATACAAATGCTATAGCAGAGATCCAGCCAAATTTCTCATGTGAAGCTTTAAAATAAGGTATTTACTGAGGTAATCAAATCTCTTGTAAATAAACTCATATTGGATTGAAGTGTAAGTGATTATTGTTACATTAAAAAAAATTATGGGGGCTTCCCTGGGGGCGCAGTGGTTGAGAGTCCGCCTGCCGATGCAGGGGTCGCGGGTTCGTGCCCCGGTCCGGGAAGATCCCACATGCCGCAGAGCGGCTGGGCCCGTGAGCCGTGGCCGCTGAGCCTGCGCGTCCGGAGCCTGTGCTCTGCAACGGGGGAGAGGCCACAACAGTGAGAGGTCCGCGTAAGGCAAAAAAAAAAAAAAAAAAAAAAAAAAAAAATTATGGAGTCTAAAGATTGCCAGTTTTCCTTAAACTCTTTCAAGTTTCTTTTGTTTTTCCTATTTTTAGTCTACAATTTCATGGGGAGTTACCATCTGTTATAATTCAATGCTGGATCATTATACAGGTTTTCATATCACCTGTTTTCTGCTGTTTATCATGAATCCCTTGTTAATTTTTGAGGCAGTTGACTCCGCAATCTAGAAGCTCTTGTCTTATCTGTGTATCTGAAGGGCACCAAAAGGACGAGCATGAAAGAGCTCCAGTTTTTAGTTTTCCTGTTTCTTTTTATTTTTAGTTTCTGAATACTATTGAGTTTTCTACAAAAGTTCATAAATGACCACGGTTTACTAACATCATAACAAAAATGGTTTTAAAACAAAATATTTTCATAAATTCTTCTCTGAAACTTCTGACCAGGAATTTCAAGCCAATAATAAGTATGTTTATGTATTATAGTTTTTGTTAATATAAGGGGCTTTGTACCCTAGCCTTCTGCTACCACAGAGATATGATCAACAATGAAAGACTGATTTTCTGAAGACATGATCTCTCTGAGCATATTACTTTATTGTTTTCTTCCAATTCCCCTTTGTCCTTTTTTTTCCCACTCTCTTCTTTTCTACTTGTAGAAACAAATGAAGCATAGCCCAGAAGTCTGTGGTTACAAAAAGAAAGGCATAATGTTATATGACTCACTTTGAAAAGTTGCAGACAGCCCACTAGAGAAATCAAGGAAGGCAGAGTGACACTGTGAGTGGAACTGAGCTGGGATTGTGCTATTAAACAAGTGTGTGATATCCCCCCATTCTTTCTAACTTTACTAAATACTGGAATTAATGTGTGCCAGCTCCGCACCAAGTGCTGTGACTACATGCAAGATAGACAGACAGAAGATGTCTGTGGTCAACTGGTTACGGTCTCATGGGGGACCTGCTAGTACATAGTTACATGTGGTCAGTGCTATGGACAGGGAGCCCAAGGACCTGTGAGAAATTATTGTAAGGGCAACACTCCCCATCTTAGGGCTCAGGGAAAGCGTTTTTAGGGAAAGGCATCCTATACTTGGAAATTGAATAATATGTATGAATTTTGCCAGATAAACATAGGCAGAGAAAGAATACTCTGAAAGCAGGAGGACAGAGGGTTGGGGGAACTGAATGAAGTTCTGTATAGATGTGTCACAGAGCAGGTGTTTAGCACGAGGTCAGGGGAGCAAGGGAGCAACATGGCAGGGGTTGGATACACACGGTAAGATGGGATAAGTAAGCATAGGCAAGAGGTGGCTGCTAGAAAGAAGGGGAGAGGAAACTGACCAGGAGAACATAGAGGGGTTCTTAGTCAGGCCAGAGAACATGAAGACAGTGGGCGCCATGCTTGATCATTTGGATCAAGTAAAACGATCTCATCCAAGAAAGCACGTGACCTCTTCCTTGTCTCTGTAGCAATCTTCATTTCTGTTTGATTTCACAAGTATAGGAAAGAGTCAGAAAAAAACATTAAAAAACAAAAATAAAGAAAGTGCAAGTTCCTTGAGACTAATAACTCAACTCTGTCAGCTTTGTCCTTGAATTTTGGTACTAAATTTTCCCCACTCCCAAAAACTGAGGTTTGTGCAAACCATGATAATTTAGTGCTTCTTGGAATCATAGAGTGATAGAATTGAAAAGATTGTGAGCAGATAGTTGAAACTGGGTATTTTTAGGTGCCTATTTTTTTCTCAATACTAAAACCATCATATGTAAACCTGTTAATACATTTTGGTAGTCATGGAAAAGTGGGAGAAAGAAAATATTCACGCTCTTCCACTATCATTTTGGATTATCCTCTGGAATGTGTGTTTAATAAAATAGATATGCTTGTGCTTTAAATAAAAGCTTCTAAATTTATTTCTCTTAATGTTATGTCACAGTTTTCCATGGTATTACAAATCCTTTATAACAGGGGTCCCCAACCCCCTGGGCCCGGTCCGCAGCCTGTTAGGAACCGGGCCGCGCAGCAGGAGGTGAGCGGCGGGCAAGCGAGCGAAGCTTCGTCTGCCGCTCCCCATTGCTCCCCATCGCTGCCCTTCGCTCCCCGTTGCTCCCCATCACTCCCCACTGCTCCCCGTCGCTCGCCGTCGCTCCCCATTGCTTCCCATCGCTTGCATTACTGCCTGAGCCATCCCCCCAACCCCTCCACCCCTGTCTGTGGAAAAAATTGTCTTCCATGGAACTGGTCCCTGGTGCCAAAACGTTGGGGACCACTGCTTTATAATATCTTAATGACAGTATAATACGCTGTGAAGTGTGTGTGTATGTGTATATATGAATGTGTGTGTGTCTATATATATTAATCATTTCCCTACAGATTGTACATTTGGGTTTTTATATACATTATGGTAAACAATTATGGTTAGCATTATTTAGTCGGTTGATTGATTTAACAAGTAATTTATGTAAACATTTTGCCAAGTGCTGTGTATGCAGTGATTGATAGGAAACAAAAATTGATTTTAAGGAGTTTGCTATCGTCTTTGTCAAAAATCCCTTTCCATATTTAGGATGATTCCCTTAGGATGGATTTCCAAATGTGAAAAAAAAAAAAGTATGAACATAGTAAAGGCTGTGGATTTCTTAAAAGGGTCTACCAATTTGCAATCCTTCCAAAAATATATGAAGGAAATGCATTTGTTGTCAACATTTAACCCAGACTCTTTTCATTATGACTGACGTCAAACTAACTCAAACTGGAATAAGTGAAAAAATCAAAGTGGGGTTGGGGGGTTGGGGACATTGATGTAAACTCGAGTAGCTGGATAATGATTGGATAACATGGGCTTTAGGTGTTAAGAGATCCAGTGGCTCAAACAAGGGCATCTGAGTTGATTATCTTTCCGTTTCACCTCTGTTTTTTCTGCTGTGGCTTCACTCAGGCAGGCTCTGTCAGTTTTGGAACAGAGATTCCCGGTTTCCTCCTCTTCGTTTCAAGTATAGCAATAAGAGAGCTATTTGTACATTTCAGTAGTTTTACCAGGTATCCCACAGTCAATTTTTATTGGCTTGGGTTGGTCCTTATTGATCTTGGAACAGATCCCTGTGCCATAAGAGATGCATACTGAGCAACAAGGCTTGGATATCACGCCTCACTCAAAAAACGTGACTGAGCATCTGAGAGGAGTTGTGTCATAATGGAAATGAGGCTGCTCTCATCAGAAGAAGGAGTGGGTACTGGGCATGCACACCTGATATCCAATGACATTGGTAATATTGTGTATTAAGCAGATGAGAAAACCAAGCAGAGGAGGTGAAACAACTCAATGCATCCTGCTAATTAGGTACAGAGCTGAGAACAGGGCCCAAATCCATGAACTCAGACTTTTGAGCTATTTGGATGATGCTGCATTTCCTCTTTTCCTTACCAGCAAATAACTACATACCTATCATATGTAAGGTTCTGCTTTTTAAAGTAGCTTAAAATATAGCTGGGAAAGACAATAAGCTGCCTGCTAAGTGACGAAAGTAAAGGAAATGATTCATTAGGCCGAGAGAAGTATAGGAAAGTCTTACAAATGAGGTGGCAGACTTGGGCAAACCAAAAATTATACTGTCTTCACTGTGATGAGCAAAATTTTGTGAGGGAGGCCCTATCATGCCTCCCAAATCCCTCTCTCTGAGAAGGTCTCGGTCCCCTTTCCCCACCGAGATGAGTGTGGCCCCGGCAGCCATGTGAGTACCGTGTCACTTCAAACACCAAGCTTAGGCTATGCTATGAACTGAATGTTTGCATCCCTCTGCAAATTCATATGTGGAAGCCACAATCCCCAGTGTGATGGAATTTGGAGGTGGGCCCCTTGGGAGGTGATTAGGTCATGACGGTAGAGCCCTCATGAATGAGATTAGTGCCCTTATGAGAAGAGACACAAGAGAGATGGTCTCTCTCCCCACCATGAGAGGACACAGCAAGGAGATGGCCATCTGCAAGCCTAGAGGAGATTGACTAGAACCCCACCATGCTGGATCCAGCCTCCAGACCTGTGGGAAACAAACGCCTACTGTTTAAGCCACCCAGTTTATGGCATTCTGTTCTAGCAGCCCAAGCAGACTAAGAGAGGTGTGTTTGGCCAGAGGCAGACACCTGATACAAACTGAGCCAATTGGATCCTCTCCCATAAGAACCTAAACAGAGCTTACAAGAGACAGTTCTGCAATCTCAGCAAGAAACCAGGACTCCCCTGAGGGCTGGCCCTATGCACAGTCTGATGTTCAGAAAAGAAGCAGGGCCAAGAGATTACCTGGCTGTAGAGAGGCTCCTGAATTTCTGCTGGCTTTTTAGTTTGAGGTTCTGGCTCTTGTGAGGCACAGCCATAGTTCTGTGTGTTCAGTACGTTACATCAATTCCCATCCTTTATTAGACTTTTCAACTCAGTTTCTAATATTTGTTTCCAAGAAAAAATATTGAGTGTGACTCTGGTCCTCGCACTCATCTTTCTTTCAATTGCTGTGAGTTGAATCCTAATGTTTCCTTATTTTACTTCACTCATTTCAAAATCCTAGGATGAATCTTGTTTCTAAGAGGTTCTGTTGTTGTAGATCTTTTTGCTTTCATTCTTCCATAAGCTCCAAACAATTTACAGTGAAAACAATTTGTTTACTGCGTAGTCTTTTTAAAAAGAATAAATAAGTTTCAGCTAATATGTCCTAAGAGAAGGAATCCCTTTTTCAAGTCTGAGAAGGTTTTGCCTAAGTTCTTAAAAGAAGATAGTTTGTTGCTCATAAATAATAATGGACAATTCTATTTAGAAGGAACTTTGCATAAGTATTTTACATAAACATGTCTTCCAGAAACATAAATATCTGTAATTAAAGTACTCTTCTTTTATATAAAATTACCTGGTACAACCACACAAATATTACCTTTCCCAGGGAAAATCCCTGAGTAGTGGTGAACTTCTTAGCCAGAGGCAGAAAATTCACTGGAAGCCCTGTATCTGTGTGTGGGGTACGTGCAACTAGGAGAAGTCACATTCAGTATCCCCACCCTATTTCCACCAAACTTTGTTTAAAGATCAAGTTGATGTAAATAAACGTCAAGGTCAACCGTGGTGAACAAAAATCATAGAAGGGAAGCCACGAGGATGTAAGTGATGGGGGAAAACATCAGTAAGTCTTTACTTTGGCCAAGAAAATAAAGAGGGATTTTGTGATTGTTGCACGAATGGAGAAATAGTCACCTCTTTTCCCAAGGCCCACCTACCACTACTTCCCCAAATTTTTCCTGATAGAGACCAAATTGGACAAAAGAAAACTAGTATTTGGTTACTGATTCATGAAGCAAACATGTTCTGAGTAATGATTGTGTGCTAGCCACAGTACTAGCTAAATGGGACTGCAGTTATGAAAAAGGACATGTGTTTCTCTGATTTCACAAACCTTTATTTTAGAGGAAGATGCAGATGTTTGTACAGGGAAGGATGCTATGGTGCTGTGGGTAGTAGAAGGGAAAGATCATGTAGCCCAGGAAGCAGAGATTTTCCTGCAGAAAGTCATATCGTTTCTGGGACTATTCAAGCAAGAAAGGTGGAGAGGGGCGAAGAATGGCCCAAGCAAAGGAAGTGCGTGACCGAAGGCCCAGTGACAAAGACATCATCTAAGAAGGCGCTGAGTCTGAAAGTTGTGCGATCTGGCCAGAGTTGCTAAAGTGCGAGGTGTGGCATCCTAAGAAAGGGGGCTGTGGAGGAGAGCTGGGGTTGAGGAGGGCTGTGAGCCCAGTTAACAAGCTGACTTTATAGGAGGGATTCAAGCAGTGACACAGTACGTATGCATTTTAGAATGTTTATCCTCGGAGGAGTAGGAGGGAAGGTATTGGAGTTGGAAAAACCTCAGAGCAGAGAGACTGAGGACCAGGTAAGAGTTTATAGACATTAATCCAGGCTAAAATCTATAGCAGCCTGAACAGACCTGCAGCGAGGGTGGCACAGAGTCGATGGATTTGCCAGGGCCTCTGTAGCACTTCCAGCACCTGAAACGCCAGCACTGTACACCGTCAGCCTAAAGGGTGTCACATGCTTCTTCCAGTGTCCCTACCTGTCACCCAAACATGCCACGAGGTCAGAGCAGAGTCAGGTGTCCCTTTTTCCTCATTAGTTGCCCAACTGGAAAACAGATTTGTGACAATTTCCTGTCTCCCTTCTTTCTCCCTAAAAGAACATGATTTGTTCAGAGAGTCCAAGGGCCCACAAAACTTCTTGCAGATTTCCTTGCACAGTGTGGCCCTGTGATGTATTTAGCCAATGAGAGGGCTATCTAGTGGGTGGAGCCAAAAAAGAGAAAAAGAGGCGGGGGAAAAAAAGCCACACGCTTCGTTTCCCTTGGAGCCATACACTTTGTTTCCTTTGAAGCCACACACCTGTTGCCTTTGCTGTTGAGCCTCCTTCCTGTCTGTAAAGCACACACCTTATTACCATGGAAACAAACCCCTGATGATGATGATGATGATGATGATGATGATGATGCAGAAAGAAGAAAAGGGAAACGGAGTTACTGCTGACTTAATGGAACTGCCTCACTGGCCCTCTCTGTCTCCCTCCAGGGCTTCTCTTATGTGAGAAAAATCAACCTTTGTTGGATTAAGCCCCTGCAGTCGGTTTCTTTTATATTCAGCTGAAAACAGTCATAACTACACCAGCTGTTTTCTTTGCCATTTGACAGAGCCCTCCGGTATTCCATTTTATTTTCCTTTTTTATTGAAGTAGTAAGATGAGCAACCTTTAAATAAATACATAAGCTCTCCACCTCCGTTTTCCAGGCAGAGCTTTGTGAGGAAAACATTCAGGGTAATATCCTCAAGGTCTTCTATCTATCTACAAAAGAATTTGTAGAAATATTTGGTTCCCTTTCAGAGCTCTGACCGTCTACAATTTTCACAGTCACAATGGGAGAATCAAAGCAAATGTGGTTTATTCGGGTAAATAAACTCTCATTTCCGCAAAGTAATAGTGATGAAAAGAGGAAGATAAGGCTTAATTCATCAGTTAAACTTGACCTGTTGTTCAGTCGTGTAAATAGGCTGTCTGTTTCAGAGACCTTGTCTTATCCTTGGAGTGTTACAAGCCCCGCATGAAGCTTCTGGCCCCTCACCTACCCAATCCCAGTACAAAACGGTGTACTAGTCACTCACTCACGTAGTTATTCTTTCACTAAACACCTACTAAGTGCCTGTACTAATTGCTCACATTGAACTGACTGTCAAAAATCAAAGGCAAAAAACATCCCCATCCCTGACTTCAGGGAAGGGACAGTATGCCAGGAGGGGGGACATTTGACAAGCCACCTGTGATACAAACCCCTACCCAGTACAGTGGGACAGGAAGGAGGGGTACGCAGGTCTAATGGGAGATTAACAAAGTGTCCATAGAGGATGTGGCACATTGAGTGAGTCTTGAGTCTGCAGCAGTATTTGCCAGGGGAACAGGGAAGACCGTTCATGTCAGGCTCAAAAGACAGGGTCACTAGGGTCATCAACCGTCAGGAATGGAATATGGCACATGAGGTTGCAGAACATTATAAAAGGAAAATGTCAGGAGCTGAAGCTGCTTGGATGAACATAAGGACCGTGGACACACAGGACACAGTGACATGATCAAACTCAAGTCTAGGTGTTAGAAAGATCATTCTAGAAGTGTTGACATGGATAGTCATGAGGTCTCTCACTGGACAAAGAGAAATGATTTATTTTTGCCACCCAAGTTTGAGATCATGAGACCTTAAACTTCCAAGGGTAGAATTTATGTGTCTGAGGATGAGCAAATTTTTAAAATATGAAGAATATAATTGAAGAAACCTTAGCTAATGATAAGAAGCAGGTAATAAGAAACAGGCAGTTCCAGGGAAAATGCCCCAGTTTCCTTTGGGTGACTGGGTTGATTGTGATTCTCTTCTCTGAAATTGGAAATAGAGAGAAAGGAGCAGGTTTGAGGGAGGAAGGTTTTCAATCTGGTTTTAGCCTGGGCATTGGTGTGGTCCAGTGGAAATGTGCGTTTAGAGGGAGACAGAGTTGAGTTCAAACGCAGCTCTCCAGTGCAGGAGGTCTGTGGCCTCGGTTCTCCCATTCACCTTCCTGAACCATGGTTCCATCTGTAAAATGAGCACCATCATTCCTTCCTTGAAGAAGCATCTTTTCTAAAACTGCATGTAAGAGGCTAACAGTGTCTCACTCAGTTGCGACTGTTGTCATTATTACCTTGATGATGTAGTCCTTACGTGAAATCCAGGTGAAATTCTTCAGCAGTTGTTGGAGAGTAGAGACATATTAGTGCATAGGTGTTTGTGTACCGTTGGCACCAAATAAAAGTTTGTTAAATTTAAGTGAATCTAATAATAAGAGGGATGTGGTGAAAGGCAGGAAAGGATGGACGCCTTCGGCAAGGAAGGAAACATTTATTTATAAATTGCTTTGTGCCGGGCAAGTTTATATGCATTTTCTCATTTCAGTCTCACCTGAACCCAGTGCTTTTGTCTCAGATTCAACTAATAAGAAAACTGACATTCAGGAATATTAAGTGGCTTTCCCAAGGTCACAGAGCCAGCAGGTCCTTAATAGGAATTGGGTCCTTACTGACAACAAAGCCAAGCAGATGTCACCACACTGGTATGTGGGTTTTCCCCCTTCTCTAGTCTTCCTTTCCCATTTGCCCCAAAACCCTTTGATGGGAAAAGTTACGCAATCAAACTGATTTGTTGTGCACTGTGGCATGTGGTACAGGGAGAGGTAATAATACAGGCTTGCGACAGAGGTCCTGAAAGGGTCAGCACCCTGGTCATAGGCACAGTTGCAAGGGCAAGCCTAATTTTTAGAAAGCCTGGGAAGAGTGTAGTGTTTTTTTTTTTCTGGAATGTGAATCAAATAAGATTTTTTAAAAACATGGCAGTTCTTTCATCCAATATCAAGTGCCCTACAGGCAGTGCATCCCTCGCTCCTGCTTCGGGGGTGGCATCGCAGATGCTGTGGCTCTTGGGCTGGAGCAGGAGCAGAGACAGGGATGCCTTCTGCCTTCTGCTGAGCTCGCTTGCTGCTGTGTGGGGGGCATGGGTCAAGGGAGTGCTTGTTTCTTTCTTACGTGTCATTTCGTTATTGCCACATTTTTACCACTGTGACATCATGGACTGGTCAGTGGCAACAACCTTCAACCTTCCTTTAAAGATCCAGAAACCAAGACGGACATGCAGCGATTCAGTCATACCAGAGCCAGTGTTCTGGCTCCTCTCTAACGGCCTCTGGAAACGAGCCGTTTTCAGTGATTCTGAGGGGGTTTGGACAAAACCAGTCACGGCCAGTGACTCACACTCTGTCTGCGGTGAAGCGCTGAATCTGCATTTTTAACAAATATACACACATGCTGAGACAGCTCTTCGGCAGACCATGTTTTCACAAATGCTGACCTACACTCCTCTCAGATCTCCGTAAGCCTTTTTTTTTTTTTCTTTTTATTTACTTATTTTTTTTAACATCTTTATTGGACTATAATTGCTTTACAATGGTGTGTTAGTTTCTGCTGGATAACAAAGTGAATCAGCTATACATATACATATATCCCCATATCTCCTCCCTCTTGCGTCTCCC
>RJWK010052306.1:0-15679 GCA_004363435.1 Platanista minor | reverse complement strand
TCTGTTAGCATTTATCACTATCTGACCTATACTGTGCTAAATTGTGTATCTCTACCTTGCTACCTTGAGGCTCTAGAGGGCCAACACTATGCATTATTCATTTCTGCATTCCCTGTAGCACCTAACCTAGCACAGATCCAGACACCCACTAGAGGCTCAATAAATGTTTTTTGAATTAAACTGACATGGCACCTGGACAGCATGGACAATGTTCCCATTGTTGCCTGTTGCCTGTTGCCTCTGTCCAGCTTCTGTAGACTGGGCATATGTTTAGAATGGATGACATCAACCCAACTTTGAGACTGCTTATGGATGCAGCGAACATGAGCAGCTAGGCAAAATCTCAACAAACCAACAAAAATATAAGAAGCACAATGTTGTGTGGCTGCTAGTTATCTGGAACTGCTAAGGAATTTAAAGAGATATAATTGTCTCATACAATTGTCACAAGGATTTGAGGTAATTCAGTTACCTTCAGCTCATTTGCTGAAGAAATGGAAGTCATTATTATTATCATTATTAATAGATTAATAGTAATAAGCCACCTGGCACAATGATTGAATGCTTAGAAAAAAATTGGCCTTCATCAGAGCCAAGAAAATTCTTTTTGAGTATCATTATTCTGGACTTAATAAATAGGGATGTGGCAACCAACTGGACAGACTGGGGATGAAGCCGTATAGATGGCTTTAAGGGTAGTTTCACAAACTCTCACCTTAGCTAAGGAAATCGTACATGTTCTGTAAGATTCAGTTCTGTAGTCTCTGAAAAGCCCTTCCCTCCTCTTCCTCTGATCCTCTCCTTACGGTAGTCCTCAGAGATCCCTGGCTCTGCACATCTGAAACTCCTGACAAACTGCATCACTCCCCAGGACAGACTTCATCTCCACTCCTAACCAAAAGGAGCCATTCATGCTTAGCGGGACATTTTATAGCCTTGACAGGGGTGAATGGAGAGGGCAAACACATTCAAATTGAAAAGGTCTCCGAAGACATTCTTATATGCCCACATCACAACACTATTCTGAGGAGTACTGCTTTCTTTGCCTATCTCTCGATTAAAATTTTAATTCAACTTTATTAGTTATTATATATGTGTTATAGTAATATACCTATTACATTCTGTCTTAATATGTATTAGTTAATTAATATATAATAATAGAGTAATTATGTTAATTAAATAATAATTTGATTTAATATAGGTTTTAAAAATTATTTATCTCCCTGGCTAGATTTTAAACTTCCTGAAGATAAAGACCATGTCTGACTTATCTTTATCCTTACTGCATTAAAAATAGTTGTGTACATGGTATATATTCAATACATAAATGATACATTACTTAGAGAAAAAAATACTCTATAAAGCACTCTATGAGTGACAAATATTTTCATCATAATTATAATACCTTACAGGCAGATGAGGATGAAATCAGTGTCCCTACTCACTAATTAAAATAAGAACCTTGGCTCTTCTTTCCTGAGTTTCCTACTCTCCAGTTACCCAAGACTCTAAGTATCTCAGTTGTTACCTCTGCCAGTTTGGCTGATTATTTGCTCCTTCCCCTTATCCTGCCACCTATTCTGTCCCAGGTGTGGAAATTATTTTCCCTTTAGCACAGATACAACATTTTAAACATTGTTTTTCCTGAGAACCTAAGAGACAAAAATATCCAAATATGGACATAGTTGAATTTGTAGATATAGATATTTTACTCTTCCTAAAACTAAGTCCGACTATGGTCTGACTTGACTGGAAGATCCTTCAAGGCAACCAAGAAGTTTTTCTTTTTCTTATCTTATCTAGTCTCCTGAGAAAGAATGGTTAATAAACCAAACTATTCCTGTTTCTAGTCTGAGATAGAGATGTGGGGCCAGGACTGGTGTCTTAGTCCATTCTGGTTGCTATAACAAAAATACCGTAGACTGGGTGGCTTAAACAACTGGAAATTATTTGCACACTTCTGGAGCCTGGAAAGTCCAAGATCAAGGCACCAGCAGATTTGGTATCTGGTGATGGCTTGCTTCTTGGTTCATAGACAGCTGTCTTCTTGCTGTGGCCTCACATGGTAGAAGGGGCAAAGGAGGTATTTGGGGTCTCTTTTATAAGGGCACTAATGCCATTCATGAGGGTCCCATCATCATGATAAAATCCAGAGGCTCCACCCTCCTATTACTATCACATTAGGAGTTATGACTTCAACATATTAATTTTGAGAGGATATAAATATTCATCCCACTGCAACTAGGATGTTGCAATAGAGCTGCCTAGGATGCAAAATTTAAAGAAACACTTGCTCTCAGGGTCAGGCAAATGCAAATGTCATCCATACTTGACAACTGTCCTGTTTACAGAAGCCAGATAGACAATATGGAGCATTGTCCAGGAGCCAAATCAGTTTAATTCAAAAAGCATTTAAATTAAAATCTTTGAGCTTCTAGTAAGATCTAGGTCTGTGCTAGGTTGGGGACTAGTGCCCTTGTCTGATCCTGAAATTGAGTGCTTTCTTTAAATTCTGTGCCCTAAGTACCACTCTCTCCTCACCATGGTCCCTGTAGAGCAGTGCTGACACTCATCCCTAGGCATTCCTTTCTTCTCTCTGAATCTGCTGCTGGTATTGCTGAGAGGCATGAGGTTCTTAGAATCCTCCTTCTGGCTTCAGTGTGTTCTGAATTTCTCCTGCATATTTCCTGATTCCTTTCAGAGCTGGCATGGTATCCTTGCCCCACAGGTGAGGAAGGCATAGGGAAAAGGCACATAGTGTGGAATCATCAGAGCTGCTGATGGGCTAAAATTCTGTCTCTTCCACTTAACGCTTGTATGAAAATAGACAAGGTTCTATATCTCCTTGAACTCATCTATAAAATGGTGATAACAATACTTCCTACTAAAGATAGTTATGTGGATTAAGTGTGGTGTGTATGCAATGTGCACTTGATAAGTGTCTATTTTCCACCCCACTGCATCCTTCCCCCATTTCTCAAGCTGACCTAATCTTGGATTTCAGGTTGTTCTATCCTGCCTTTTAAAGATAGGTGTTTCACCCTAGTCCTGGAAGTCTTGGGGGCTCTAGTATCTAAAAAAACCTGAACTTCCCAAAGTTCTAGAAGTGAACAAGATAGAAACCATTGTCCCTCTCCTTAAGGAGCACATAGATACTAAAAAACAGGAAAGTGATGAGACACTAGTGTAATATGAGGCATGTGTGCTATAAGAAATATACACACAAAATATTCCAAAAGCACAGAGAGTGGAAAGATTTCTTCCTGCTCAGTAAATCAGAATGCTTTCATAGCTGAAGGTGGTTGAGCTGAGTCTTAAAGGATGGACAGGACTTGGACAGGCAGATAACAAAAGGCATTTAGAATGGCTGGAGCAAACACCCAAAGGTAGGAAAACACTTGGAGTTGTCTTGTTTGGCTGGACAAACAAGGGTGTCTAAAGGGCTCAGTGAGAGATTTAGCTGAAAGAGTGGGATAAAGCCAAATCCCAACAAACCTTCAAAAGCCATGCTGTTGCCTCTACCTGGAAACTCATTTTCCCTTTCCTTGAATATCTAAATTTTACATAGTATTTATCCATCCTTGAGAATGTTATTTTCTTCAAGAAGTCTCCCTAACCCTGAGTTAGGGCCCCTCTTATATAGCCACACTGCACCCCTACTTCTCCCTCATAGTACTACTCATCATCTTGTAAATGTTGCTTCAGTTGTCTTTCCTACTAGACTGTGAGCTACATGAGGCAGGAACTAAACCTGCCTACATCCAATGTCTCATACAGCATCTACTAAATAATAGTGTCTCAGTAAAAGTTTTCTCAGTTTATGAATAAACAAATGAATTAAAGCAAGTGGCTCTGATAAGAAGTTGAGACTTTATTTGGTAGACATTAGGGAAACAGCAAAAAAAAAAAAAAAATTCAGACTCAAGAAGCTATATTTAGGAAGATTTCTCTGGAAGGGATGTATAGAAATAGCTTGAAATCAGGACAGGGTTGAGACTGAGAGAACAGTCAATCCTGATATAATTAGGGAAGGAGAAATAAGTGTTTCAGGCAAAGAAAACAGTAATTCAGATAAAAGGAAACATCTACAACAGGATTTCAAGCCTGAGAGGCAGGATAATTACATGTTAATAAAACTAGAAAATACTTGAGGAAATTCAGTTTTATGCAAGACAGAGGGCTTAGTTTCAACCAAATGACTACAAAGGCATGGAGGGACATGGATGTTGGGAGCATAGGAGAAGGGTAGTGGCCAGAGACATGGATTTTGGAGCTGAAACCAGAGAGATAAGAGTTAACTAAATAAAATAACCAAGGAAGAAATAACAGTGAGAGAGAAATATGGAGCAAAAATGAAATCTTTGTGGATAACTAAGTTTAGAAAAGAGGAGGTGGAGAAGAATCCATTGAAAGAAGTTCAAAGAAGCTTTAAGTAGAAGCTATCATCAGATACACAGAGTGTTCCACAAGTAAAGAAAGCCAGTTAACAATGTCAAAAGAAGCTTTTAGGTCTGGCAATAGGAAATCTACAGATGACCACTTAGTGTATAAATTCCATAGAGTGACAAGGAACAAAAACCAGATTGTGAAGGGCAAAGAACAAAAGGGATTTTTCACAAATGGGGTCAATGGCCTTGCGAGAAGTTTGCTGGGAACACAAGGAGGGAGAGAAATTGGCAATCCAAGGGGTAGAACTAAAGAGGTAATACTTTTGCTCTATTTTAAGAAAAAGAGAGATTTGGATATGTTTTTAGGCTTATGCATTAGTGGAGGGAAAGAGACTGATTTCAGAGAAAGTATGGAAATAATTGATAGAGACTTGGAAAATTGTATGACACACGGGTATAGAGAATATATACAGATTTTATTTTGACAATACATATAGATTTTATTTAATTTTCTGGAGAGACATTTTGACATGCATACACATACTTGGTTCCCAACAAATAAACTTTAAAAGAACTTTATTGTAACTTTTCTTCTTGTCATACCCACAAATGCACATGAAAACATCTGCATCAAATTTCAACTAAAGCCAAGAATATACATGGTTACTCATATGTTTATTCAAACAGATCTGGTTCTTATTAGTCAGTTATTTCATCTTTATTGAATGTCTTTAGAACATATAACATTGCTACTAGCTTTGACTTGCTTTTATTATGCCTTCAAGAGACAAAATATATGTCAATAAAAAAGGCAATGTATTTCCTTTGATGTATGGGTGTGGATATTCATTTCGTAGCTAAACACTGAATACCAATTCCACTAAGATAAAAGAAGGAAATGAATAAATCACATTGCATAACACATTATTGCACTTCTCTTGTGAAGGATAATCATTCAATTATTTTAACTTAAGCATTTGGCTTTGATTAAAGAGGTTAGTTTATTAAGCATAGGCTGCTGCTTTCTTTTTCTGTTAAATCCAAATAGAATCCAAATATAGACAAAATGATAAGCATAAAGAAACTCTGGAAGGACACAGAATAAACTATCAAATGTTACCCATTGTGAGAGGGGTTAAAGAACTGGATTCTATAGAATAAGAGTGCTTCTCTAATGTGTATTTTCAATGCTGTTTCACTTGTTGAACTATTTTACTCTACTACCTATTCATAAAGTAAATAAAAAATATAAAAGAAAATTGAATACAGATATCCAATTGAATTTTCATTATCTCACTATGCCTCCATTAAAGCACAACATTCTGGATAAAACAAAAAATCATCCTTCATAGCAGAAGGTAAAGCAGGATCTTAGATAATGAATGTATCAATTGTTCTTTTTTATCAAGCACAAGGTATCATTTTCCATAATAGCATGTACCCAAGTACTATGTAATATAACAATAATAATTTTTAGGATGTTGGAAACCCATTCCTGCAGGAAGACTGTCGTAAATGAAATCATATATGGACAGTTCACTTAAAAAATTTATAGCTGTGTCTCACACACACATACTGTTGAAATGGACTTGGCACCTTGCAGTGTGTACCCAAATGCATACCCTCCCCTAAGAGACTGAAAAGTGAATGATGCTCATGAGAATAGCTGAATCTGCATAGATTATTGTTGCCCTTGAAAACCGGAGGAAGGATCGTCTCTGACTCTCACAAGATGGCAACAAAGAGGCCAGAGGCTGGTAGGAAATGTCAGTTCTTAAGAGCAAAAAAATGGAAGAGAAATGTGTGACTATAACAATTGTCCCTAGAGCGATCAGGACCATCATTAGAAAATTAGATTCCTGGCAGTTAACAACAATCTGCTTTTCTTTTTATAGTTTATCCAAGAGAAGCCTGGTTACAATGACCTTTGAAGAAAGTCTTCCTGAAGGAAAGAAATCATGTCACAAAGTGCAAAAGAGCAAGGCAAGACCAAGGGGCATTTACATTCTTAAAGCTGACTTTCTTTGGTTCTGATACTTCTTCGAATCTGGTACAGCCACTTATTCCCTAGAAATGAAGGATCTCACAGTCCTGGACAAAGCCCATCAGAGCTTCTTCTTTCTCCTTCTACTTCATAGACTTGTCAGATAAGCTACCTTAGCCTGTGGCAGCTCCAGAGAATATGGGATGAGAGGAGGCATGGATCCAACAAGGAATAGTTTGTGGCAGTTTTACTTCTCCAAAGGTGTGGTGGCACCAGAGTCTCCCCATTTGACATAGGTAGGAAGTTGGAGTGAGGGCAAATCACAAACATTTCATACTGTTTGTAACAGCTGCTTGTGAAATATGAGGCTAGCTAATTCATTGACTAATTCACCTTACAAAGGTCTGGATTTCAAAATCCGGGATGTAGTTGCTTATTTGACTTAGCAGTACAATATACTATCTCTGAACACTGGCTACTAAAACATTTTTTTAACCTAAAGACACTATTAAGACATTATTAAAAGTGTGGCTAGAAAACAACTGTTTTATCACACCTCCTCAAAGTTTAGTTAACAAGAAACAACTACTTGTGTTTCTGCTTGAGATGTACATCAAACATATGTATATCAAGCAAATGTACCTTTCTTCATTCAATTAAATATTCAGTCATTAATTTAACAGATATTTGAATACCTACTATGACCAACCTCTATGTTAGGTGCTAGGGATATAATGGTGAATGAAATAGGCATAATTTCGCCTCTCAGGGAGAGAGAGGCATTTGGTTAACTACAGTCTTAGTTAATGTGCTGAGAATGGAAAGGACAGGGTGCTCTCAGAGAGTTTAGCAAGGATGCCAACCCATTTGGGGATCAGGAAAGACTTCCCTGAGGAAGGTTTATTTAAATTGAGACTTGAAAGGTAAATAAGAGTTATTCAGGCAAAAATTGGGGTAGGAAAAGGAGAGAGAGTATTTTAAGTAGTGGAAAAAGTGTGTGTAAAGGTCTGAGACAGAAAGGAGTTTGTCTGGAGTGTGAAGAACAAAGAGAAAGTCAATGTTTCTGGGGGCCTGCAAGACACAAGAGGAGCATGGTGCACAGGGCCAGGTCAAAGCCATGCAAGAACTATGTACCATTTAGACTTTATCCAAAGATCAACAGAAGCCACTAAAGAGCTTTAGAAATGTTCAACAGCAAGCACTTTTCCCCAAAACCTACAGCCTTGACAACTCATAGGGAACAGAGGAAGTTTGAGGAGAATAAGTCAAGAGAGCTGTAGGAAATCAACTTCAGATTTTCTTCTCTCTTCTCAGAAATCTACACCTAATGCGTAATTCAATCTCCAACACTTATTAGTCTCAAGATCCCTAAAACTAAATATACTATTACTCGAAATATATTTGCTCACTCTATGTCTGACTTTTCTTGTGACAAAGTGGACCCTGCATGCTTCCTTCAGAGCTTGATTTTCCTCTGAAGTTGACAGCGGTGACTCTGTTCCTTGTCTCCACTTTTGGAAAACAGTGCAGTCAGGCCTGGCCAAGGCTTATGCGAGTTGCCATGAGTGGAAAGCGACATGAAAGAAGTTAAAAACACACATTTCTTTTCCTTTTAAAATGAGAATCAAATTCTAATCCTGCCCAAAGGAGGAACATACATTAGTAAGTATGATACCTGTTCCTTTTGAAGGTGGGGCAGAACTGAATTAGGGCAAAATTGAGCTGTGTGTTTGTATTGATGTTATTGGGTCTTCAGACGGTACTGGAAGGAGTTTGCAGATGAGCAAATGAGTGCAATGACTTCCTTTTACTTGCTCTGGACACAAGAGTATGTGTTCAATGAGAAAATGACTAAAAAATTAAATATCTTGAAAAGATGGCATTTCTCTTACTCTCGCTCTGTGTGTCTCTGTCTCCCTCTCCATCTCTGGGTGTGTGTTTGCATATGTATGTGTGAGTTCCTGTCTGTGTTAACAATATTATAGAAAAAGATAACTCACCTAGTAATGTGGACAGCCTAAATGTTATTCCCATGAAATCCTGTTTGGCCAGCTACTCTCTTCCAGATTCCAAACCTTCCCTTAGTGCAAACGTTCTTTCTATTCTCTCTTTTTCAGCCAATCCTCCCCAGCACGTAAGGTTTTGTTTAAGGCACATCTCCTCCCTCAGGCTTCACGTGGAGGCCAAATTCCTGCTTTCCAATAGCTCAGTGGAGGTTATTGTTCCACCACTCATTCAACACTGAAGATAACTGCTACTCATTGTTTAGAAATACTAGCTTGTGCATCTTGTTTGCTCAGATGCTGAAGCTAAGAGAGAGACATCTGACAATTCTTGGGAATTCCCCTCATAATGGATGATAGGTGTTCAAAAATACCAATTGCTTAATTGATAAAAATGTAAATGAGGTTGCTTCAGGTTCACTCATAGAGTCAAACTGAACTACAAGCTGACATAGTTCCTTTCAGGTTAAAAAAAAAAAGGTACTTCCTCTTAAGTAAAAACACAGCAATAAAAAGCACAAGGTTTCAAAGGATTTTTGTGACTAATAAATGCGTTAAGGATTATAGCATTTCACAGCTATCTCCATTTCCATACCATCTGTCTGTAACTGGCAAACCATGAGCTTCACGTGTTTAAAGTATACAACTTTTAAAGTACAGCTATAGAGAGATATTGTCAGGGAGGGGGAAATTTCCCCCTCTATACCTCTTGAGTTCTTATGGCTGTATTAATAATAAAATTGACATAAGACACATAAATATGAGAAAAAAGCAGCAAATTTAAGTTATGCACACAAAGGTCTTATAGAAATAGGACCTAAGAAGTGGCCAAAGCAGACAGCTTTTATACTTTCAGGACAAACAATAAATTTGTGAGGAATTGACAGGACAAAGACACTAAGGCTCTGGATACTTAATTAGTAAAGAACTTAAACAGAGTTTGGGCTTGGGGTAATAAATAAAAGAAGAAAGGAGGTTTGTTTAAATAGGCTTTTCAGTCTTGAATTCTCTATCTCTGGTGATAAGGATGCCCTTCTACTTCCAGATGCAGGGAGGGCACCTTTCTGTGAGACATTTTTTCTTGCTTTCAAGGAGTCAAAGAAGAGTGTCAAATGTACCTCTTGCAATACCTTTTTCTTAAGTAGCTTTAAATAAAAATAATTAATATGGCATTGAGGCATATTTTGGGGTGACCTGCCCTGGGTCCACATATAGATAAAGATATATGGATAACAAGCAAGAAGAACTACAATTCTGCAGGCTGTGGAACAAAGAGAACACTCACAGAAAGATAGACAAGATGAAAAGGCAGAGGGCTATGTACCAGATGAAGGAAAAAGATAAAACCCCAGAAAAACGGCTAAATGAAATGGAGATAAGCAACCTTCCAGAAAAAGAATTCAGAATAATGATAGTGAAGATGATCCAGGACCTTGGAAAAAGAATGGAGGCAAAGATCGAGAAGATGCAAGAAATGTTTAACAAAGGCCTAGAAGAATTAAAGAACAAACAAACAGAGATGAACAATACAATAACTGAAATGAAAAATACACTAGAAGGAATCAATAGCAGAATAACTGAAGCAGAAGAATGGGTAAGTGACCTGGAAGACAGAATGGTGGAATTCACTATCATGGAACAGAATAAGAAAAAAGAATGAAAAGAAATGAAGACAGCCTAAGAGACCTCTGGGACAACATTAAACGAAACAACATTTGCATTACAGGGGTCCCAGAAGGAGAAGACAGAGAGAAAGGACCTGAGAAAATATTTGAAGAGATTATAGTCAAAAACTTCCCTAACATGGGAAAGGAAATAGTCACCCAAGTCCAGGAGGCACAGAGAGTCCCATACAGGATAAACCCAAGGAGAATCATGCTGAGACACATAGTAATCAAATTGGCAAAAATTAAAGACTAAGAGAAATTATTGAAAGCAACAAGGGAAAAATGACAAATAACATACAAGGGAATTCCCATAAGGTTAACAGCTGATTTCTCAGGAGAAATTCTACAAGCCAGAAGGGAATGACATGATATACTTAAAGGGATGAAAGGGAAGAACCTACAACCAGAATTACTCTACCCAGCAAGGATCTCATTCAGATTCAAAGTAGAAATCAAAAGCTTTACAGACAAGCAAAACCTAAGAGAATTCAGCACCACCAAACCAGATCTACAACAAGTGCTAAAGGGCCTTCCCTAAGTGGGAAACACAAGAGAAGAAAAGGACTTACAAAAACAAACCCAAAGCAATTAAGAAAATGGTCATAGGAACATACATATCCAAAATTACCTTAAATGTGAATCGATTAAATGCTCCAACAAAAAGACACAGGCTTGCTGAATGGATATAAAAACAAGACCCATCTGTATGCTGTCTACAAGAAACCCAATTCAGACCTAGGAACACATACAGACTGAAAGTGAGGGGATGGAGAAAGATATTCCATGCAAATGGAAATCAAAAGAAAGCTGGAGTAGCAATACTCATATCAGATAAAATAGACATTAAAATAAAGAATCTTACAAGAGACAAGGAAGGACACTACATAATGATCAAGAGATCAATCCAAGAAGAAGATAACAATTATAAATATATATGCACACAACATAGGAGCACCTCAATACATAAGGCAACTGCTAACAGCTATAAAAGAGGAAATCGACAGTAACACAATAACAGTGGGGGACTTTAACACCTCACTTACAGCTATGCAAAGATCATCCAAAAAGAATATTAATAAGGAAACAGAAGCTTTAAATGATACAATAGACCAGATAGATTTAATTGATATTTATAGGACATTCCATCCAAAAGCAGAAGATTACACTTTCTTCTCAAGTGCACATGGAACATTCTCCAGGATAGATCACATCTTGGGTCACAAATCAAGCCTCAGCAAATTTAAGAAAATTGAAATCATATCAAGCATCTTTTCTGACCACAACACTATGAGATTAGAAATTAATTACAGGGAAAAAAACCGTGAAAAACACAAATACATGGAGCCTAAACAATATATCACTAACTAACCAAGAGATCACTGGGCAAATCAAAGAGGAAATCAAAAATACCTAGAAAAAAATGACAATGAAAACATGATGATTGAAAACTTACAGGGTGGAGCAAAAGCTGTTCTAAGAAGGAAGAGTATAGCTATACAAGCCTACCTCAAGAAACCAGAAAAATCTCAAATAAACAACCTAACCTTACACCTAAAGGAACTAGAGAAAGAAAAGCAAACAAAACCCAAAGTTAGCAGAAGGAAAGAAATCATAATGATCAGAGGGGAAATAAAGGAAATAGAGACAAAGAAAACAATAGCAAAGATCAATAAAACTAAAAGCTGGTTCTTTCAGAAGATAAACAAAATTGATAAACCATTAGCCAGACTCATCAAGAAATAGAGAGAGAGGACTCAAATCAATAATATTAGAAATGAAAAATGTGAAGTTACAACAGACATGGCAGAAATACAAAGCATCCTAAGAGACTACTACAAGAAAGTCTATGCCAATAAAATGGACAAGCTGGAAGAAATGGACAAATTCTTAGAATGGTATAAGCTTCCAAGACTGAACCAGGAAGAAATAGAAAATATGAACAGACTAATCACAAGTAATGAAATTAAAACTGTGATTAAAAATGTTCCAACAAACAAAAGTCCAGGATCATATGGCTTCACAGGTGAATTCTATCAAACATTTAGAGAAGAGCAAACACCTATCCTTCTCAAACTCTTCAAAAAACTGCAGAGGAAGGGACACTCCCAAACTCATTCTATGAGGCCACCATCACTCTGATACCAAAACCAGACAAAGATATTAAAAAAAAAGAAAATTACAGACCAATATCACTGATGAATATAGATGCAGACAACCTCAACAAAATACTAGCAAACAGAGTCCAACAACACATTGAAAGGATCATACACCATGATCAAGTGAGATTTATCCCAGGGATGCAAGGATTCTTCAATATATGCAAACCAATCAATGTGATACACCATATTAACATATTGAAGGAGAAAAACCATATGATCATCTCTATAGATGCAGAAAAAGGTTGTGACAAAAGTCAACACCCACTTACGATAAAAACTCTCCAGAAAGTGAGCATAGAGGGAACTTAACTCAACGTAATAAAGCCCACATATGACACAAACACACAGCAAACTTCATTCTCAATGGTGAAAAACTGAAAGCATTTCCTCTAAGATCAGGAACAAGACAAGGATGTCCACTCTCACCACTATTATTCAACATAGTTTTGGAAGTCCTAGCCATGGCAATCAGAGAAGAAAAAGAAATAAAAGGAATAAAAATTGGAAACGAAGATGTAAAACTGTCACTGTTTGCAGATGATGTGACACTATACATACAGAATTTGAAAGATGCTACCAGAGTACTACTAGAGCTAATCAATGAATTTGGTAGAGTAGCAGGATACAAAATTAATGCACAGAAATCTCTTGCATTCCTATACACTAATGATGAAAAATCTGAAAGAGAAATTAAAGAAACACTCCTATTTACCATTGCAACAACAACAAAAAAATACCTAGCAGTAAAACTACCTACGGAGACAAAAGAGCTGCATGCAGAAAGCTATAAGACTCTGTTGAAAGAAATTAAAGATGATGGGAGAGATATACCATGTTCTTGAATTAGAAGAATCAATATTGTGAAAATCACTATACTACCCAAAGCAATCTACAGATTCAATGCAATCCCTATCAAATTACCAATGGCATTTTTTACAGAACTAGAACAAAAAATCTTAAAATTTGTATGGAGACAAAAGAGACCCTGAATAGCCAAAGCAGCCTTGAGGGAAAAAAACGGAGCTGGGGGAATCAGAGTCCCTGAACTCAGACATACTACTAAGCTACAGTAATCAAGACAATATGGCACTGGCACAAAAACAGAAATATAGATAAGTGCAACAGGATAGAAAGCCCAGAGATAAACCCACGCACCTACGACCAACTAATCTATGACAAAGGAAGCAAGACTAATACAATGGAGAAAAGATACTCTCTTCAATAAGTGGTGCTGGGAAAACTGGACAGCTACATGTAAAAGAATGAAATTAGAACACTCCCTAACACCATACACAAAAATAAACTCAAAATGGATTAGAGACCTAAATGTAAGACCAGACACCATAAAACTCTTAGAGGAAAACATAGGAAGAACACTCTTTGACATAAATCACAGCAAGATCTTTTTTGATCCACCTCCTAGATTAATGGAAATAAAAACAAAAATAAATAAATGGGGCCTAATGAAACTTAAAAGCCTTTGCACAGCAAAGAAAACCATAAACAAGAAGAAAAGACAACCCTCAGAATGGGAGAATATATTTGCAAATGAATCATCAGACAAAGGATTCATCTTAAAAATATATAAACAGCTCATGCAAATCCATATTAAAGAAACAAACAACCCAATCCAAAAATGGCCAGAAAACCTAAATAGACATTTCTCCAAAGAAGACATACAGACGACCAAGAAGCACGTGAAAAGCTGCTCAACATCACTAATTATTAGAGAAATGCAACTCAAAGCTACAGTGAGGTATCACCACACAACAGTTAGAATGGGCATCATCAGAGAATCTACAAACAACAAACGCCGGAGAGGGTGTGGAGAAAAGGGAACCCTGTTGCACTGTTGGTGGGAATGTAAATTGACAAAGCCACTATGGAGAACAGTATGGAGGTTCCTTAAAGAGCTAAAAATAGAATTACCATATGACCGAGCAATCTCAATACTGGGCATATACCCAGAGAAAACCATAATTCAAAAAGATCTCATGGAAAGGGAAGAGAATATGGTGGAAGAGTAAGACGCAGAGATTACCTTCCTCCGCACACATACACCAGAAATACATCTGCACATGGAACAACTCCTACAGAACACCTACTGAATGCTGGCAGAAGACCTCAGACCTCCCAAAAGGCAAGAAACTCCCCACGTACCTGGGAAATGAAAAAAGAAAAAACAGAGACAGAAGGATAGGGACGGGACCGGCACCAGTGGGAGGGAGCTGTGAAGCAGGAAAGGTTTCCACACATTAGGAAGCCCCTTCACAGGTAAAGACTGCGGGTGGCGGAGGGGGGAAGCTACGGAGTCGCGGAGAAGAGCACAGCAACGGGGGCGCGGAGGGTAAAGCGGAGAGATTCCCACACAGAGGATCGGCGCCGACCGGCACTCACCAGCCTGAGAGGCTTGTCTGCTCCCCGACCAGTGCGGGCAGGGCTGGGAGCTGAGGCTCGGGCTTTGGTTGGATCGCAGGGAGAGGACTGGGGTTGGCGGCGTGAACACAGCCTGCAGGGAGTTAGTGCACCACGGCTGGCCTGGAGGGAGTCCGGGGAAAAGTCTGGACCTGCCAAAGAGGAAAGAGACTTTTTCTTCCCTCTTTGTTTCCTGGTGCTCGAGGAGAGGGGATTAAGAGCGCTGCTTAAAGGAGCTCCAGAGATGGGCGTGAGCTGCAGCTAACAGTGTGGACCCCAGAGGATGGGCCTGAGACGCTAAGGCTGCTGCTGCCGCCACCAAGAAGCCTGTGTGCGAGCACAGGTCACTCTCCACAACCTCCCCTCCCGGAGACTGTGCAGCCCGCCAACGCCAGGGTCCCGTGATCCAGGGACAACTTACCCTGGAAAACGCACGGCGCACCTCAGGCTGGTGCAATGTCCCGCCGGCCTCTGCAGCCGCAGGCTCGCCCCGCACTCCATGCCCCTCCCTTCCCCCGGCCTGAGCGAGCCAGAGCCCCTAAGTCAGCTGCTCCTTTCACCCCGTCCTGTCTGAGCGAAGAACAGGCGCCCTCCGGCGACCTACACGCAGAGGCGGGGCCAAATCCAAAGCGGAGCCCCGGGAGCTGTGAGAACAGAGAAGAGAAAGGGAAATCTCTCCCAGCAGCCTCAGGAGCAGCAGATTAAATTGCCACAATCAACTTGATGCACCCTGCATCTGTGGAATACATGAAGAGACAAGGAATCATCCCAAATTGAGGAGGTGGACTTTGAGAGCAAGATTTATTATTTTTTTCCCCTTTTCCTCTTTTTATGAGTGTGTATGTGTATTCTTCTGTCTGAGATTTTTTCAGTATACCTTGTCTTTCACCATTTTTCCTAGGGTTCTATCTGTCCATTTTTGTTTTTGTTTTTGTTTTAAATTTAAAAAAAAATTCTGTCTTAATAATTATTTTTTATTTTAATAACCTTATTTTATTTTATCTAACATTATTCTATTTTATCCTTTCTTCCTTTCTTCCTTCCTTCCTTTCTTTCTTCCTTC